>JACEIK010005693.1:40195-70887 GCA_018107945.1 Datura stramonium
CTCTTTGTGATATCACATACTGCACGTCCCTTGCCTAGCAAGCCTGGGATGACTCTGCCCACTGGAGTGAAATAGTTGGGGCATGATGTAAGGCTCTACGATGATGGTGTCGGTTATGAGGATTCCTCCCATTGTTCCCTATCATTTATTCATTGTTATGTTTATGCACTTTTTCTCATGTCAGGTTTAATAAAACTTTTCTCTTATGATTACGATTATGAACGATTTATGAATGTTTTGAAAACCCTGAGCCTTAGGTTTACATTATGATATTTAGGTTATGAGCATGTAGTCCTATTCTTATGAACTGTTATGTATTTTAATTGTCCGTTTTTACTTATCTTGCATACTCGGTATATTCCACGCACTGACCGCATACTCTATTATGTATCATTTCATGATACAAACTCCGATATCCAGACTCCGTCCCGCCGCTAGTAAGACTTCCGGAGTTAGCATCACTTAGTCTAAGTTGGTGAGTCCTCATCATGCGAGGGCCCTTCTTACTAGTTATATTATATCTTTTTAGTTTTCATCTTTTGTTGAGTTTGTTGGGATCTTATCCCATCAACTTGTCAGTATTTGAGGCTTTTCGGACATAGTTGTATTTCAGTTTTAGACTTGTGCATGTAATTAGATGTTATCTTTTAGTTAGACTTCTGCTATGTTATTTATAATGATCTTCCTCTTATCTATGATTGAATTATATGTATGTTGATGCCATGGGTCGATTTGGAGCCTCTTGGGGTTTTTTGTCCCGTATCTCAAACCGGGCCTATGTTTGGATCGTGACATTTTTTCAATATTCAATTTACCATTGTGTTCATCATGATCACCAGAAATCTCCCTTTTAATTCATCTAAGCATGCCTAATCATGTTGGGCTGATTGCTATAAAACATACCTTAAATAGAGTCTAGGGTTAAATTAATGTTAATGCTCTTGGGAGGGAGTATGGCCATGATTTTTGTCTAAATATCTATGTACTGAAATTTTGATGGGGTGCAAGTCCGAGTAACCCCCAAATATGGTTGAAATCAAGCTAAGTACACCGCATAGGGTGACGACATGCTTTACAAACCAAACCTTGACCCATTGTATCTTACAACGACTCATTACTTAGGTCAATGGGACTACCAAGTGATCCATGTTCCAGGAAATACTTATGATAAGCTGTACAGTAGACCATTATATCTCACAATGGGTCATTGTAAGCTGCCCTCTTGTCACAACCTGAGTGTGCACCCTGGACGCAACATGATACTTAGGATCACAAGTGACCCCAAGAAAACCCATGGAATGGAATAATTCTATAATGACTGAACTACTATAAAATAATATTAAGTGGAAGTTGTTTAAAAACAATAGCCAAATATTTTTTTAAATAAAGAACATTTGATAAGATATTGACATTTAATCAATATTGGAACATAAGCTGAAATTAATATACCCTGACGGGCAGCCTTCTAAAAGAACTGATGAGTTGTTGGGACAAACCCCAACTAACTCTAATGCTAAAAACTGAAAATAACAATAATTAAGGTCAAGACTCTGGCCTTCAGAAGATAAGGACTCATTACTATCAAAATGCTGGAAATCGCCAGGTGAAACTAGTTGCGATGCTGAGGTTGGGTGCCTGAGCCTCTATCATAAAACGATATAGCACATGGAGGGTATTGTGATCAATGCAAATATTGCAAAGTCCCTGTATTTATTACCGATCATAATTGGACCAATACGGAATTTCGATGAAGGTTATTTCACTATATTTTTCACTACGGACAGGGCCTACCATAAGAATATTTTTCTTATAGGGGCAATAGCTCTGAAAAGACAAATTGCCAATCTTTTCTTTCATCTCGGGAGAAATACGATTGGGAGGATTCAATTCAAACCCCTCCAGTATCAATACTTGGAATGTACTGAGTATGTGAGATGTAAATGAAGCATATATATATTGACAATTCATAAACTAAACTAAAATAACATTCCAAAGAATCTATCAGAAACATGAAAACAACAATTAATCTAACATATCTAAGAATACTATTAGAACTGATAAATTTAGTTATAGTCATATGCATATCTTGAAATTTGATACACTGGACTGCACTAAGGACTCTGATTGTACTGTACTATGGGAATGTCTATTAACCGACATGTAACCATGTGAGCTAGACATGGAGTTCAATGTTTACTTCCCATTTATAGGGCCCACCGAACCTTTCCAGGGTACAGTGATTGGGTTTGTGATCACTGATTGTAAAAACCCATTTGGGTCAAATCTTACATTGGCAGGTAGTTCTTGGAGCCTGCATGTGTTGAACCCCGGTCCATTTAGTTCTAAGTACAACTCCTAATAAGAGACACATACATGAGAATAGGTGTATGAAACTGTACTGGGTTGATAGCTCAGAACAAATGTCCTAAAACTAAGTCAGGACTACTTATCTGAAAGTGCCCAGAAAGTCTAAAGGACCTGATAAACTTAATGATGCTGAAAAATATGGTAATATTGATAACTGATAAGTGATTTTTCTTAAAATATTGAGCATTCTCACTAGTTGAAAGTATTGTGTTTTGGTAAAATCACTTATGCTAGAATTCATACTCAATTGATAATAAAATTATGATATAACCTTCCTGGTCAGCTTTTAAATCATGCATTATTCAACCCAAAATCAATTTAACATTTGTGCTAGAAATGAGTATGTAAAACTGAAGTCAAATCATGAATTTCACATAGTATTAATTCGAGGAACTTGGAGAACTAATAAAATGTAAGGAAAATTAGGATCTGTCGGGAACCCAAACTCATGAGTTCTATAGGGTAAAAATTTATAAAATATTCTTGAAATACTTAGGAACAAGGATGAAAGGAATAAACTTGTTTAAACCCCACATACCTGTAGAAGAATTTCTCTGAGAATGATCTTGGAATCTGGAGAAGAAGCAAAAACCTAACTCTTGCCCTAAGAAGCCTGTTTGCGGTTTTATGTACTGGTCTTGATTGCTAAGTGTAAATGAGGGAGGAGGATCGAATAAACCCCTTATCCCTGATAATATACCCCAAAATGATGTATCTTAGGAACTAAAAAGTGGAAAGTTACAAAAATGCCCCTGGAGAAAAGTTTGGAAAACTGCCCGTACTAACTTAATGGGTCACGCAATGAGTCTTTGATGGTGACCACAACTCGTTGGTACCAGTTGTTTGTTCTGGTTCATGAAAACCTAGTTTTTGGACTTGAGCAATGGATAGGGAACAAGGATTCATTAGATGGAACAACGAGTCATTGGTTCCACTTTTGTCACTAGAAGGGTTTTGAACAAATTTTGGATATCCCCCAACGGATGGATAGAACGACCCATTATATGAGACAAAAATTCATTATTTCCATCCATTGTCACTAGGGATAGTTTAGAATTTTATGGATTTCACTCAATGCTTCTATTGGACGAGTCATTATATCAAATAATGACTCATCGTTTGGCTCATTGTTTGGGAGAAGATTTTTATCACGTTTTGGGCTTGACAGGATGGGAAATATAATGACTCATTACCACTAATGATGGGTCATTGTACCACTCATTGAATCTAAGGGAGGAATCTGCTGGAAAACTAATAACCGACTTAACGAATTGTCGGACAAGTCGTTCTGAGAAAATTTTCTGGTTTCTTTCTGATTTTTTATTCCAAGTCTAGGGTTTGGTCAAGCAACTTTTGGGGTGTTACAATATCTCTCCCTTGGGAAAATTCTCCCTCGAATGATGGTTAAGTACGCTGAAAGACTGGGAAAAGAGCTTCAATCCCAAACAAATGACTATAAACTAATTACAAAATGAGTGACTGACTCCGAACTGAGATAGATATACTTACTGAATTCATGCAACAAGGGTGCATACTAAAAACATGACTACAACTGACATATATGGTACTAAATTGAGTAATGAGGAGGAATTTAGTACCTGATACTAAAGCTGAGCTGGAGGGAAAAGGTGAGGGTATCTAGCCGTCATATATGCTTCTGCTCTCCATGTAGCACCCTTAACTAGTTGGTTCCTCCATAACACTTTTACTGAAGAGACCTCCTTATTCCTCAGCTTACGAACCTGATGGTCTAGAATCTAAACTGGAACTTCTTCATAAAAGAGACTATCCTTTACACCAAAGCTCTCTAAAGGCGCTACTGAGGTCGGATCACCAATGCATTTCTTCAACAAGGACACATGGATGATTGGGTACACTGATGCTAACTCTGCAGGAAAATCCAACACATAATTCACATTACCAATGTGTCTAAGGATTCTGTAAGGACCAACATATTTGGGACAAGGTTTTCCTTTTCTACCGAACCTCATCACCCCTCTTATAGGTGAAATTTTTAGATATACCCTATTATCCACAAAAAACTCTAGTTCCCTTCTCCTCACATCTGCATATGATTTCTGTCAGCTTTGATCTATTTTAAACCATTCCCTGATAAGATGAACCTTCTACATGGCCTCATGTACTTAATCAGATCCTATTAAGGTAGCTTTACCAACCTCAAATCACCCTATAGGAGATCTACACCTCCTACCATATAATGCCTCAAATGGGGACATCTAAATACTAGAGTTGTAGTTATTATTGTATGAAAACTCAATAAGAGGTATGTGATCAGCCCAAATTCCCTTGAATCGATCATGCAAGCCCTCAACATATCCTCTAGGGTCTGAATATTCTACTCAACCAGGCTATCTATCTATGGGTGAAAAGTTATGCGGAGTTTAACCTGAGTACCAAGTCCTTTCTGAAAGGACCTCCAAAAGTCAGAGGTGAATGAGTACCCCTATCTGAAATGATGGACAAGGGAACTTCATTCATTCTAACTAACTCTTGGATGTATAGTCTACCATAATCCTGTGTTGACTTTGGGGTCGTAACTTGTAGGAAATGTGTTATCTTCGTAATATGGTCTACAAATACCCAAATTGAGTCATGCTATCGAGGTGTATGAGGTAGACCTGTAATTAAATCCATGTTCACTTCTTCCCACTTTCAACTAGAAATGCTAATTTCCTGAGTCATACCCCAAGGTCTTTTATGTTAAACCTTGGCCTTTTGGTAATTTGGACACTTAGCCATAAATTGCAATGTCCTTCTCCATGCCATTCCACTAGTAGACTTCTCTTAGATGCCGATACATCTTGGTGGCACCTGGGTGGATAGAGTCCCTGATATTGTGAGCTTCTATTAATATTTGTTGCCTGAAATCTCTACATAGGAAACACACAGCCTGCCCTAATAACGAAGCACACCATCTCCCTTTTTGGAGAATGCTTCCACCTCTTTCTTTAGGAATGCTTCTTTCAACTTGAGTATAATTGGGTCTTCATACTACTCTAACCCATTTTAGACTACAACTCCACCTTCTAATGAATCAACCAACTGGACCTCTAACAGAGCCAGTCTGTGAATATCCTTTGCCAACTCCTTTTTATCATCCTCAACATGTGTATCACATTACATAGAAATTTTACTATGGGCATCAGCCACTATATTAGCCTCGCCCTGGTGATACAACACACTCATATCATAGTCTTTTAGCAACTCTAACCACCTTCTTTGATGCAGATTTAGGTCCTTCTGTCTGAGACATAATGTAGGTTCTTATGATCAGTAAAAATATCCACATGAACCCTATAAAGGTAGTGCCTTAAAATCTTCAAGGAAAATACTATTGCTGCTAGCTTTAGATCATGAATCCGATAGTTCTTCTCATGAACTTTGAGCTTTCTAGAAGCATAAGCCATGAATTTACCATGCTGCATCAAAACACAACCAAGTCTAACTCTAGAGGCAACACAATAAATCATGAATCTGTCTGATCCTTCTGGCAATGTAAAACTGAGGCTGTAGTGAGTCGAGTCTTCAACTCCTGAAAACTCTCCTCACATTCATCAGACCACTGAAACTTCACCTTCTTTTGAATTAGTCTAGTCAAAGGAGAGCCAATGGAGGAGAACCCTTCTATGAACCATCTGTAATAATTGGCTAGGCCCAAGAAATTACTTATATCTGACAGAGAGATGATTCTTCGCCAGTCCTTCACTGTCGCTATCTTTTGAGGATCCACCTAAATACCCTCGCTGGAGACTACATGACCAAGGAATGCAACTGATTTTAGCCGAAATTCATACTTGCTAAATTTAGTGAACAATTAGCGACCCCTGAGAGTCTGCAACACTATTCCCAGATGGTCTACATGCTTCTCCTCTATTTTGGAGTAAACCAAAATATCGTCTATAAAGATAATAATGAACATGTCAAGGTACTACTTGAATACCATGTTTATCAAATCTGTAAAATATGTAGGAGTGTTGGTTATTCCAAAAGACATAACTACGAATTCATAGTGACCATACTGAGTTCTAAAGCATGTTTTCAGAATGTCACAATCTCTAACCCTGAGCTAGTGGTATCATGATCTTAGATATACTTTGGAAAAACAACTAGCTTCCAAAAGTTGGTCGAACCAGTCATCAATCTTGGGTAGAGGATACCTGTTCTTGATTGTGACCTTGTTCAGCTGACAGTAATCGATGTATATTCTTAGTGTACCATCTTTCTTTTGCACGAATAGTACTAGGAACCCTGTGGAGAGATTCAGGGTCTGATTGCAACCCTTATCTGGATGGTCTTTCAGCTATTCCCTTAACTCCTTAAGCTCAGCTAGAGCCATTTTATAAGGAGGAATTGAGATAGGTTGGGTATTTGGGAGAAGGTCTATACCGAAGTCTATTTCCCACTTGGGAGGGACTCCAGGAAGATCTAGGGAACCTATTTACAACTGGAACTAACATAAGTATCTAGATCTTGGAAATAGAATCCTTAACCCTACCCAGGTGATAGATGTACCCTCTTTGAGATCATTTTTCTAGCCTTAAGGTATGAGATGAATCGACCCTTAGGTGATAAAGTACTACCCTTCCATAATAGGACTGGTTCGTAAGGAAACTGGAATGTAACGACTTTGGTTCTGTAGTTAGCTAAGCTATAGAAATAATGTAACTAGTTCATGCTAAGGATGAGTCAAAATTGACCATATCTAACTCTACTAGATCAACAATGTTAGTTTATGTAACACCGTGATCAGACAATTTTCGTATACCCAACTAGCTCTAACTGACTCGCCATCCAGAGTAGAGAGTGACAAAGGCTCTAAGAGAATCTTCAAACTAATGTCAAACTTGATAGAAAATAGAAGGAATCATGAAAGAAAGTGTGCTCCTGGATCTAGTAAAGCATACATACCTATCTGAAAGAGGCGTAACATACTAGTGAATCTGTCAGGTGAGTCCTCCTGGTCCTAATAGAAGGATATGGCATAGAAGTGATTCTGGCTCTGACCACCACCTATACCTGAGGTAGTAGCCTACTGAGCTGAACGACCTGACGGAGCTATCGATGTGTTTGAGTGCGCCTTTCCCCCTCCTGTTGATAGGAAATCTCTCAACCTGTAACCTAACTTACCACAACCAAAACAAGCCTCCTTGCCCAGACGACAATCAGTTGGATGGTGTGGTAGTTATTACCACGTTTAGAACAAGTTGGAAAAGTGTGATTGTTAGAGACATGACTCTGAGACTGGGAGCCTAATGCTCCACCCCTTCGATCTTTGCAAGGCTTGGAAGAAGGAGCATTGGCTGATGAGGATGCTAGAGGTCATTGTTGCTTCTGGGGGTGATTACCATAGCCTGACCTCTATTGGAAATACTCAAACTATCCTATATGTGCCCGTTTACTCTCCCTCTCTATCTCCTTCAGTTTCTCCGCCTCTATGTGCTGTGCAAGGATAATAATCTTGGAGATGTCCATCTTGTTGATAAGCATGGAATTCCTTCACTCCTTGACTACCAAGTCTGAGACTCCATTCACAAATTTTAGTATGCGAGCCCTCGGCTCCGCCACCATTTCTGGAACACACTTCGACAGTTGAGTGAACTTTAACGCATACTCCTAATCTATCATGTTATTCTGCCTAAAGTTCATAAATGCAGCGGCCATAGCTCTAATCAACTCTCGGGAAAGAATCTATCTAGGAATGCAGTTACAAACTCATCCCACTCCATCAGACCTGCACTATTCCGCCTTCCCTTTCTCCAGTGCTTATACCGTATATGATCCACCATTTTAAACTAATAAATAGCCAAATCTGCACTATTGATAGAAATAACATCCATGATTTGGGTGATCTTCTGAACCTCGTTAATGAACTCATGCAGGTCCTCATCTACCTTAGACCTATGAAATTCTAGGGGATTCATTCGAGTAGAATCCCGAACCCTGACAGTAGTTGCAGACCCATTGGGATTGGCTGGTACGACGACCTACTGGTTGACGTTGTTGGTCATTGTCTAAGCTAGAATTTGAGTAGTAGCTCCGAACTCTACATGTGACACGTGATCGTCCTGAGGGTCTGCTTGAGCTGGTGGAGTTGGCTAGTTAGCATTACTGCTCCTCCTTCCGTTCCCTCTTTTAGGAGGAATTGCCAACTGAAAAAGGGGTAGAGCATGAGTTAAGAGGACATTTTAGAGGTTAAACTCAACGTATGATAAGAATCATGAAGAGAGGGAATTTTTCCTAACATACCTCATAGCCTCCCCCTCATAAGTGTGGTGCGATGCACACCCATGAAAAGGACTATACTTGATACAGCTTTCAGACATCCTACAATATTCTAAACCTAAGGATCTTATACAAAGTTTGTCACGACCCGAGTCTGCACCTTGATGCAATACGGTACATAGGATCAGAAGTGACCCCAAGCAAACCCATGGAATGACATAATTCTATAATGACTGAACTACTATAAAAGACTATTAAGTGGAAGTTGTGTAAAAACAATAACCAGATAGTTTTATAAATGAAGAACATATGATAAGATACTAATAATCAACACTAGAACTCAAGATGAAACTAATATACCCTGTCTAAAAGGCTTTTAGAAGAACTCATGAGTTGCTTTGACAAACCCTTTGCTAACTCTAATTTCTGAAAATTAAAAATAACAATAATTGAAGTCAAGACTCTGGCGCTCGGAAGATGAGGAATCACCACTGTCAAAATGGTAGAAATCGCTAAGAGAAACTAGTTGCGATGCTGAAGCTAGGTACCCGAGCCTATATCATAAGATGATACAGCACATGGAGAGCATGGGATCAGTATTTGGGGTGCACTAAGTATGTGAGATGTAAATAAAGAATACATATACATATAATTCATAAACTAAAAAGAAATAACATGCCAAAGACTCTATCAGGAATCATGAATACAATAATTAATACAACATATTTGAGAATACTATATGAACTGATAAACTGAATTAGAGTCATACGCACATCCTGAAATTCGAAAGACTGTACTAGATTAAGGACTTTAACTGTACTGTATGTGGGAGTGTATGTTAACCTACATTTAACCACGTGAATTAGATGTGGTGTTCGATGTTTACTCCCTATCGAAAGGGCCCACTGTACCTTGTCAGGGTAAAGTGACTGGCTGTGTGATCACAGACTGTAAAACCCATATGGGTCAAATCCTATGGTGGCACGTAGTTCATGGAGCCTGGGTGCACTGAACCTCGATCTACTCGGTGCTAAGTATAACTCAAAACTGGAGACACATACATGAGCATAGGTGTACGAAACTTTATTAGACTGATAGCTTGAAACTAATATCCTATGACTAAGTCAGGACTACATATTTGGAAGTGCCCAGAAAGTCTAAAGGACCTGACAAACTGAATGATACTGACAAATCTGGTAATACTGATAATTAATAAGTTAAATTTTTAAAAATACTAAGCATACTCACAAGTTGAAAGTGTCGGCTTTTGTTTAAAACACTTATGCTAGAATTCATACTTTAGTGATAATAGAATGATGATATAATCTTCCTGGTCGGCTTTTAAATCATACATTTTCAACCCATAATTATGCTAACATTAAGGCTAGAAATGAATATGGAAAAATGAAATCCAATCATGAATTTCACATAGTATTAATCAGGGGAACTGGGAGAACTAAAAAAATGCCAGGAAAATTAGGATCCATTGGGAACCCTAACTCATGAGTTCTATAGGGTAAAAATTTATTAATGACTTTGGAAATACTTGGGCACACGAATGAAAGAAATACCCTTGCTGAAAATCCATATACCTATAGAAGAATTTCTCTTGGTAAGCTCTTTGAATCTAGAGAAGAAGCAGAACCCTAACTCTTGCCCTGAAACGCCCTTATGAGTTTTTACGTACTAGTCTTGAGAGCTAAGTGAGAAATAATGGAGGAGGATCGACTAACCCCCTTAATCACCTGATAATATACACCAAAATGACCTAGCTTAGAAACTAAAATAGTGGGAAGTTTAAAAATGCCCCTAGAGAAAAGTCTAGAAAACTGCCCATACCGACTCAATCGGTCACCCAATGAGTCGTTGGTGGTGACCACGACTCACAGGGACTGTCACGGCCTGAGTTTACACACTAGCCGTAACATAGGACAAGGAACCCCGAAAGGATCCAAGCCGACACATAGCATATTCGTAGCATATTACTGAACAAAAGAAACATGATTAAGCGGAAGCTAACTGCAAGGGTCTAATAAAGAACCAAAAATACAATTATGACAAAACTCTAATACAACACTGAGTCTATCTAGACTAGTCTGAAAGCCTCCTACTAAACTGATGAGTTGCTGGGACAAGCCCCTAGCTAACTCCTAAAATCTAAAAATTGAAAAATAAAGAAAGAATAAACATAAATCACGTCCTTGAGAGATGAGGACTCACCACTAGTAACTGCGAGGGAATGAGCATATCTAACCACGAGGCTAAGTCTGGAGACCTGAATCTATATCATGACACGATATAGCACAAAAGGAATGCAGTCAGTTCTTGGAATGTACAGAGCATGCGGGATGACGTAGGTAGTTAAACAAACAGATATACAATGAGGAATTAACCAAATACATCAACATAACAAATTGACATGCCATTATCCTCTTATGATTCACACACACACACACACACACACACACACATATATATATATGAAACTTTCCTTTGAATCCCATTTTATGAAACATCATTGAACTCATGCATAAGGGTCAAGTTCTGAACGTTTAATAAGAGCTTGTTCTGAAACTAGCATTACACACTGTATTGGATCACTACTGATAACTGAGTCTGATTCTCATTATATTAAATCTGTTATAAATCTGATACGAAACTGGATCATGCTGATAACATAACTAAGGGAGTCATCCTCTACTATGGAGAGTCCAAGCTATATTAAGAAAGTTATTCTCTACTATGGAGGAACCTGATTGAACTAGGGAATCTCTCTCTTTTATGAAGGATCCTGATTGATCTAGGGAGTCACTCTCTGCTATGGAGGATCCCAACTGAACTAGGGAATCTCTCTCTTCTATGGAGGATCCCGACTGAGCTAGGGAGTAACTCTCTGCTATGGAGGATCCTGACTGAACAAGGGAATCTCTCTCTACTATTGAGGATCCAGACTGAGCTAGGGAGTCACTGTCTGCTATGGAGGATCTCGACTTAGCTAGGGAGTCACTCTATGCTATGGAGGATCCCAACTAAACCAAGGGAAACATTCTCCGCTATGGAGAATCCCTGGCTAACTAGGACATGAGGAGTACTGATCTGACAAAATCTATCCGGTCTATGCTACTACAGCTAGTCAGAAACATAAACATACACTGTTTTTATCATGCATCATTCATTTCTAAAAGATCAGGGCTACTTTCTACTAACAATAATCCCAACATTGTGAAAACATCAATCTCATGATTTATCATCATAATTCATATCATCATAGAGCCATATCAATATTTCTTCAAACATCTTACATTAGTGAGTATCTATAGATTCACATCATGCATTATACTTCCACCTCATTAAGTTCTAGCTTCATATCAATCGACATGTATCATAGAGTCATTCATGATCCATAGATCCAAGTCATACCTTAACATGCATACTTAGACTCATATATTCTAGATTTACAGGTAGTCATATACTTAACTCCTAACTTATACATTTACAACAAGATTATGGAAGAAGCATACCTTTTCATTTCATAAAACCCATTTCAAGATTTACTTCAATTTATGAGAAGGATTAATTAATTTGGCCTTTACCATAAATTACCTCATACCTAATCAATTCCATCAAAAGCATAAGGGACATGAATATCTTTACTTTCAATTATTCAAGCCCATGAACTCTAATTTCTTCTCAATATGTCTATCAATGGCACATTCAAGTTCTTAGGGATAATCATTCGATCTTCATATATCTAAACACAAATGTAAGTAATTTGCATAATTGAGTGAACAATAATAAAGACTCATTCAAAGTTCAAGTCATTTTATGAAGACATTCTATAATCTCACACNCATTCAAAGTTCAAGTCATTTTATGAAGACATTCTATAATCTCACACATTTCTCATCATCCAACACATAATTCAAGGTAACCCAATTATTCTACATCATATTTAATCTCATAATCATAATGAATCTTGGAATGTAGAGAATTATAGACAAAATCACCCATCACACAAACCCTAGGTCATGCTTTTCTAGAATAGTTGAACTTGGGAATTTTGAGAAAATATTTTTTGTCATAAGGATGGAAGATTATCCATGTTGAAAGAATCGTATACCTGGTAGAAGAAACCCTGCTCGAAATTTCCCCTTGAAGCTTTGATGAACACCTTGGATGAAATCCTTGAATCTTGAGAGGAGAGGAGGAAAAAGGGCTTTGAGAGATATCTTGAGAGAATGAGAGTTTAGACTTGAAGAAACCCTTAAAAACGTCCCAAATGGTACTCAAAATGGCATTGTTTAGAAGTTAGGCACATAGGATTTTACGAAAATGCCCCTGAAAAAACTCAAGCAAAATCACTCTGTCAGGCCCCCACGAGGCATCCCACGAGTCGTGGGGTCAGGTAATGACTCGTGGGGACCGAGTCGTGGAGTACACTTCCCAACTCCACAAAATTTCCCCAACACCACCACGACTCAATTCAGAGTCGTTGTCTTCCTGGACGACTCTTGGCCTACGATCCGTCACCTCTATTGCCTAAGACATTATCCAGGACCCTAGCCTCTACCTAACGACTAACCTAACAAGTCATTGCTAGGAAAGATTAATCATCAGGTCATCCTTTGCCATCGAACTTGACCAAACCTCATAACTATTTCCCCAGGGTATGACAACGACACGTGGGGCCTCCTAATGAGTCGTCCCCCGACTTGTTCTGCACAAAACTTTCATTTTCTATATGATTTTTTCCTCAAGCCTGGAATATTATCTTAGAAACATTCAGGGTGTTACAGGGACCAACTATTGGTCCGAGGTCTTGAAAATCCTATTTCTAAACTTGACAGTGGATTGAAACATTTACTATTTAAATGGATCAAAGAATCGTTGGTTCCACCTGTTGTCACTGGAAGGGTTTTCAACAAATTCTTGATATCCCACAATGGATGGACAAAATGACCTGTTATCTGAAACAACGGGTTGCTGTTTCGATCTATTGTCAGTGGGGATGTTTAGAATTTTCTAGAATTCATTCAACAGCTTCATAGGATGAGTCGTTATTTCAAGATACGACTTGTCATCTTGCTTGTTGTTTTGGAAATATTTTTGATCATATTGAGAACTTGACGGAACGGGTAATACAATGACTCTTTACCATTAATGAATGGTCATTATACCACTTGTTAAATCTAAGGGAGGAATCTGCTGGACAACTAATAACCGACTTAATGGGTCGTGTCTCTGACAAGGACTCATCTAACGAGTAGTGTTGAGAAAATTTTCTTACTTTTTTCTAGTTTTTCATTCCAAGTCTAGGTTTTGGTGTAAGGAACTTTTGTGGTGTTACACATCTTGAGAAGCCACACTTAGTGAAGTTGAATAAACTCTTAGGATTGGACCATACAACGAGTTATTGTATTTCTCGACGACTTATTGTAAGTGGTCATAATAAGAAACTACAAAATGTTAAGTTGTAGTAACTTCATACAACAAACCCAAGAACGGGTCGTTCTTTGTCCCAACGACCAGTATTGAGGGTCGTTTAATCTAATAGTGTAAAATGTAATAAGTAATAATTTTTTTATTTCTTTTGGATCTAATGTTTATTCTATCGGTATAGTGACACAAAAGGGTACAAGAAGCAATAAGAAGATGCTGAAAAGAGAGAAATTTCCAAGAAGGAAAAGCTTTGAGATGAGTCAGAATCTAAAAGCCCTAATGTTTTTTAGGAGAGCTATGAGATTGACTCCTCAGGTGAACCTCAAACTGTGACCATGATAACCTAAGAAATTTCTGAGGTTTCTTCTCCATTTCCTATTCTAAAGAGGGAGGTGAAAAAAATGAGGAAGAAGATGAAGACCCTCTTAATGATAATAAAGAGGAGGGTGAGAATGCAAATGAAGAAGCTAGTGAATAGGAGAGTGACTTAGAGCCACCCACCACACCGAATGCAAGGTTCAAAAGATGGAGCGTATAGGGTTCCCAAGACACTTACTGCATAGGTCTTAAACTTAATGAAAAAGGGAACCCCAAACACAACATTCAAGTAAGCCAAAAATCTGAACCGGTAAATTGAATGAAGTGCCGAAGCTCAAACGACTATTTGGGAAATATAACATGCATTGGATGCACGAGACCTAGGGAAAGTATAGCGGTGAGATGGTGCATGAATTCTATTCCAATTACTACTCCAAATTAGAGAATAAAGCTGTAACAAGACAAGCAGTGAAGAAGGAGCTGGTGCTAGACATGGTTATGGCCAGAGCATTCTTCGTTGACATATCTGAGAGAACCATCTCAAGGTTCTTATTTGGCCGCGACTATAAAGCTTTGGTCCTTATGCCAGAGTGTGATTATCAGATGGAAGCATTAAAGAAGATAAAGCAGTTGAGGGCCAATGATAAGTTGATGCATTTTTGGTGGATTGTCAGTATTATTGCTGAGGCCAACAAGGATGCTGAATGGGTGATGAGTTGTAAGCCCATTTACAAAGCCTCTATGAATTTTTTGGCTAAGTCGTAGTGGTCGATTGTTCGACAAAGGTTGGCACTGACGGTAAATGATAATATCTTGAGTGTGATCAGGCAGCCTTGATGGCTTGTATCATGTCTGAGTACGTGTTGAACATCCCTCTATTCATTTCCGTAGATATTAGAGAATGATCCATTAAGGATCATACTATTATCGCATTCCCAAGTCTAATCTTCACTTATGTCAAGAATCTGGTGTGCGCCTTCTGCCTGATGTTGATCACATGATCACAAATACCAAGACTACTGATATAGATTTGATGAAAGATATCTTTAATTCGATTGCTCGAGTTTGAGGTCTAGATGTGGGCTTAAGGATAGTTTAGGGTGATGAAGGTGGAGGCGAGCATAATGATGTCCTTGTCCATACTGATCACCTGACACATATTTCAGCTACTTAAATCGATGGTTCAGTAGAAACCATGCCGACTATCTGTGGTACAACTTCACAGGCCTTCCCAATGGTTATATACTTTTTCCTAAAGCTGATATGTGAAGAATTGATAAGATATTGACTATTGTTGAAAGGAAGATAGATATGCTTCCTGAGCAAGTCAAGCCTTGTGTCAAGAAGGAGTTGGAGGAGACTGGGAGGGGTCTAAACACAAGACAGGATGGATTTGAGGTACGCGTCAATCTTTTTCAATCCAAGACTCATACTGAAGATTGGGCTGCCATGGAAAAGTAGATGCTTATGTTGTGAGCATCGAGTGTGGAGTTGTCCTCTCGACATACTCCAGTGTCACCACTGTCGGTTTCTATGGTTCTTCATGATGACTTGGATGAGGAGATACCTCAGTTCTTTGATCTTAACACGGCACCGGTCAACAAAGATAAAAGGTAGAGTGCTGATGAGGAAACTGAGAATGAGCCTAGGAAAAAGCAGAAGAAAGAGAGAAAGATGGTGCAAGCTGGATCAAGGTAACAAGCACACCTTCGGCGATCACATGATAGAGATACATGAGAGGGTGAGAGGAGCTGGGTGCTTCTTTGCTAGTGAGGTCCCTAGTCTAGATAGCAAAAACCCTTCCAGCTAGCCATGATCGGTACACTCATTGGCCCAACGATTACTACACTATTGAGAACACTGGTCCCCTAGTGCTACAGTTGCTGAGATTGGGGTCGCCTCTAAGACTTCGACTGTTAATGGATTTTATGGTTGTGTCTGCAACCCCCACCGATCATTCCATGAGCGTCTAGGATTCCACAAGTATATTCCTATTTCCTTTATTTTTCTTTAGTAAATAGATGCATCAAGGGCGATGCATAATCTTTTTGATTGGGGTGGGATATATTTGGTTTTTGCTGAAAATAACCCAAGGGTTTTTCTTACCGTGTTTCTTTTCCCTCGATTGTTCCTATCTAGTAGAACCAAAATATTTAGTATCTTTTGGGTTGTTTAATTAGAAGAAAAATAGGAGAACTCACTGCAATCATATAAAATGTCAACTTGTGAACTGTTTGAAATGCTATTATGTTGGACACCCTCCCTAAAATTTTTATGTGTTGTGTGCTTAGTGTAAATATCATGGCTATTCTTGATCTTTGCATGGAATTAATATTAGGAACATGTTAACTATTGATTGACTGTGCATGAACTAGAAATTGGTAGTTGATAGTGAAATCCTATGCTTGCTGAGTTCGACTTTTGTGTGTGCAATCTAAAACATTGTTAGTCATACCAAGGTTTTAGGATACTTGGATAGAAAATGATCATAGTCCTTTTTTGAATTAGTCCACTTATGCTAAAATGACCTACTAGATGAAATAATAGTATCCCTTTATCCTGAATTTTGAGCCTACGTAGATCTTTTCTTTGATTAGTCTATTCACCTTCCTACTTTTGATATAATGAATCTGTTTTGGCCCCGATCCCTTCTTAAACTTTATAAGCCTCAACATAGGCAAATCTCCAAAGTTGAGGGTGGATATTATAAGGGTGCATAGAAAAGGTTGGTTATGAAAAGAAGGAGCTAGTCGGTGGAAAACAAAACGGGTGTGGTGTGGGTGAAAAAAAAGAAGGAGAAAAGAAAAGACTTGATAATCATAAGTAAAACTGATATAGGGTCAATCCTCCTTTAGAACATGTGTATATATATCATGAGTAATAAACATGCATAAATGAAATCATGAGAAACAATGGGAGACTCGTCATATAACCGACATACCACGATAGAGCTTACGTACTCCCAACTATCACACTCAAGCGGGTCGAGCCGTCCAAAGCCTTGCCAGGGCTAAGGAAGATACCATGATATCTATATCAAACTCGTGGACCAATTGGGCGGGGAATAACTCACAAGGGAGGTGAAAAATTATATATTCGGGCGGTGATCATATCCGCCATGAAGAGAGCCTGTTTGCATCAAGGNATTGGGCGGGGAATAACTCACAAGGGAGGTGAAAAATTATATATATATATATATGAATCAACCTATGTTGGCGCGTAGTTCTGAGGCATAGGGTGATCGACCCTTAGCCCACTCGGTGCTAGACATTACTCCCAAAAAACATGAATATGCTCTCTATCATTACTTTTAACGAAGATAACCATCGTCTATTGATGAAGCTCAATAACAAAATAAATCTCAAATCTGAAATTATATATATATGAGAAGCTTTAGCTCAAACCATACCACAAGCTGAAAATAATTTGGGAGTCTTCGCTCCAAAACCATGTACTAAGCTCAATTTAGGAAATCATAAATCATACATTAACATGTGGGCATTGCCCAATACTTCAACATGCTTGAAAATACTCAATTCACTTGAAATCATTATTATAAATATGGGTAACTCTAAAATATGCTTTTCATCAATAATATCTCATCATACTCGAACATTCATCATAAATCTCAACTTTCATGAATTTTTCATAAATGGGCATTTTGATTTATAAAGCATGAAACATGATTGTAATTAGAAACAATGTAAAACTTGCCTATGATTCATAATTCATCAATAGAGACACATTTAAATCATACCCATGTAGTAAATTAGAAATCTCATGCATTGGATTAAAATCCCATAGAATCAGCATAGGAATTTCCATGATCTAGAGAGAGATTGGGCATGGGATTGAATGGATTCACCCATTCATAACCCTACATACATGAAAGGGTTTGATTCTACAACTTCTCTGATTTCCTAAGGAAGATTTGAAGAAGAACCTTGAAGGATTGTCCTTGATCACCTCTCCAGACCTTACTCTTGCATCCATTAATAGGAATGACTTAGAATAGATTTTCCCCCTCTTAAAATGCACTATTCATAGCTTAAAACAATGTAGTTTAAGCCTTAGGATCGTAGGAATTACAGAAAATCCTTTACTAAATTTGTAGAAAATAACTGACTACCAGTTCCAGCGAGGGACTAGACGAATCGTTGTCTAGGGGAATGAATCGTAGCATTGGTTGTCGAGTGCACTATCTAACAGTTTGCGTGGGGCTCATCATGGGGGACCTCAGTAGTCATTACTGGTGACCATGACTCGTTCTCACTACTCGTCACCCTCACTGCTAAAAGTTCAAATTATCTCCATCCTGCTGTCCACGACCCCTCCCACGAATCGTGGTGGCTGACCGCGACTCGTGGTGCCTTCCATAGGCAACACTACCAAGTCTCCCGCACTTTCTTAAACCCCCTTGCCCACAACTGACTCAATGAGTCATGCGGGCTAACCACAACTTGTGGTCGGGTACGTGGGGACCACAATTCCCAAGTTCTCAAATCACACCCCTGAACCTCACCACGAGTCAACTCACAACCTGTGGTCTACCCCACTAGTCACAGAATAACTCGTTCTGTGACCTGGTGCTAGATTCCAGTTTTCTCCATTTGAACTCCCGGGTCTGATATTTGGGATTCCAGGGTATTATAATGCCCCTCATAATCTTCAAGAAGTTGGGGCTTGCCAACGCAAAACCTATTTCAATGAGATTGTTAATGGTTGATCGCTCTATGAAGAAACCAGTGGGTCATTTGGAGGATGTATTGGTGGGGTTGGATAAGTTTATTCTACCAACTGACTTTCTGGTTCTAGATTGTGAGATGGATGTGGAAATCCCTATCATCTTTTGGAGTCCATTGCTTGCCATGGCAGAGCTTTGGTAGATGTTGAGCTAGGTGAGCTCAAGTTTCATGTGGGAGGTGAAGAGGTCACTTTCAAGGTGCGCCAATGATGAGTTGCAAATTTAGCAACTCATTAGGTTCCTGAGCATGAGTTTTTTTCTAGTTTTCAAATCATTTATGTGGATTTTATGCCCTTTCTGTTTAATTCTTTGTAGGTACTTCATGTGAGTGGAGAAAGAATGAAATCGATAAAAACATATAATATTTGATATGGAATTTGATGAGTTAACATATGAAGCAGAGAAGCCAAAGATAATCCAAGATTTGAGCTCAAGAAGAGGTGCAAGGACAAGCTTTAAATCTGCTAAATGCGGATCCGGAAGGGGGAAATGCGGGCAAAATGCAAAAGCGACTGCCCAGACCGGATACTCAACCGGCGGTTGGTATTTAGGCAGCGGCTAAACACCTATTGAACCACATGTGTTCACTGCTTGAGGCTATTTTGGGGCGGCGAATAGCCAGTGCTCTGCGGATTGGCACCGGCTAAAAGGTGGTATTTCGCAGGTGAGGCCATCTAATGTGGGGTAAAAAGGTCCATTATGGTCTTCAAAGTATCTAACAACCTCAAGGGCATTTGGGGAAAGTTGTACACAATAAAGTAAAAATATTTACATAACTTTCATTGTACACCATGCATTCATTCAACAATTTATTCACCACTATTCACTCTTCATTCATCTTTTGACGATATAATTGTAGAGTTAGATTGAACTTTTCTTCCTCTTTAACCCAAATTAGGGGAATTCCACCATTATTGGAAGAGCTTATGAAGCAAATTTGTGAAGCTAATGTGATAAATGTGAGGGGAATCCTCTTGGTATCTTCTCTCTACCATTAAATATGCTCAACTAATTTGCTAGCTAGAGGTATATTAATAGTGGGTTTATTAATTTTATTGGGGTTTGATAAATTGATTTTGTATTCCTGTTGAAATTTTAGATCTATTATCTTCTCCCAAGCTATAATTGAAAAAATTAATGCTTTTTAAACATGAATTATGCTTTACTTTTCTTGCTTTCTCTTGAGAGAAAAAGGTGAGAATTGGGTGAGAAGATAATACTGAGGAATTGGAGTGTTTGTGTGTGGGATTAATCTAGAGATAGTTAAAACCCACATTTTCACCCCATTAAACGTCAAGTCTAGAAATAGCTAGTCATTCCTCAAGCTTATGTGGTTGATTACTTGAAATGGGTTTGAGGTCTGAAAGAACCCAAGGCATAAACATTCTTATTGTGGAAAAACAAGAGAATGTGAATAACCACTGCTATCTATTCTAATTATGAGTCTAAGGTACTGAAGAAATTCTTGATTTAGTTGTGATCTTATCTATAGAATGCCCCTAGCTATATCACTTATGATTTCTTCAATTGAAATTCCCCAATTAGTCGTATTTTAGAAATAGATAGTTATTTCCCTTTAATTTTCCTCCAATTTTACTTTTCAAATGTTGGAAAATTATGCATTCTAGTTTTAATTAGCTTATAACTCTTTAATTATTGACATAATTATCTGTGTGATTCGACCCCAACATCCGTCAGGATAATTGTTTTGATACAACGACCGTTCATGCTCTTTCGAAAAACAAGAGTGTATTTTGGACGTTATCAAAAATAGTGTCGTTGCCAGGGAATTGAGTTGTGATAAGACATTAGTTATATATCCATTCGAACTAGTTTTGAATTTTTGTTTTACATCTTGTTTTCTTTTTATTGTTTTTTTTTGTTTGTTCGTAGTTGTATGATGGAATCATGGAATGAAAGGAGGTTTTTTGGTTCTAATCCTTTTATGATGACTCATGACACTATAGTGGAGGACCACACTATTGGCAAGATTGCAAATATACCCCTACAAGGGAGATGAGTGCACCTTCTCCTTCCTATGATGGGTATGGATGCACAGTATGTGGTAGTCATGGGAGACATTGGGATGGATGCCCAAATGGGGTCACTTCTCATTATAGTGGCTATNGAGATGAGTGCACCTTCTCCTTCCTATGATGGGTATAGATGCACATTATGTGGTAGTCATGGGAGACATTGGGATGGATGCCCAAATGGGGTCACTTCTCATTATAGTGGCTATGATAGAAGTTGTGCTCCTAAGCTTGATAGGAATGAAGCCATGGAAATTTAGGAAAGGAGAAATACATGTGGGCGCATGAAAGTCATTCTCCAAGCCTTTTTGGACTGGGAGCCCAATGCGGAAAAGAATGTCATCCCCTCCATGCCCATGGAGTCATCCACTCCTCAAGAATAAAGCAGTAAATCTCTACAAGAAGAAGCGGAGGAGACATTGAGGAGCATAACAAGAAGAAGTGAACAATAGCGCATAGCTCAACATGACTCATGGGAGGAAGCTCAAAATGATGATGAAGAACGATTCAAGGTGATCTTTGAAGAAGTCATATAGGTGTGCTAACCATCCAACATTACAAAAATGCTAGATGCCAAGGTTGAAGAGGTGACACTAGAGTCTCCAAATAACATCCAACAAATCATGCTCAAAGACTCTAGTGCACTTGAAAAGGAGGATGTCAAGCAAGAAGCATGCTTGAAAGGGAGCGACTTAAACCACCCGCTTATCATTTTTCAACATTGGACTTGGTTGATAAAATGGAGACTGTAAAACTAAGTCAATGGAGGAGTTGAGGAAGACAATTAAGATTAGGCCACGTCAACAAGGTAAATGCACATCCCTCCATTAAGGGACAAGAAATACAAGATGCAACATCCATTGCTTGGAACCTTTATTCTTACACCACCACCTCTCAAGCGAAATAGGAGAATGGACAAGAAACTAGGGGTGCGATTCAAAATCTCAAAATGGAGACAAAAGTGGTGAAGTTGAAGTCGTCGAGCCACGACGTTAATGCCACCATGTTAACTACGGCCCTCCTTTGGAGGTAAACAAAGTGTTTTGTTTTGAGTGTTTTGATGTCATTGATGTTTTTTCTTTGTAGTATTAAGTAGATTTGAAGCAGGGAGGAGGAGCAAAAATAGGGCAGACACTACGCTAGACCAGCAAACCGTCGGTCTAGATGCGTGAACCGCCGTTTCATTGATTAATGGAGGCAGATACCTGGGAAAAAAATGGCCAAATCAGCGAGTCACCGGTGGAATATTGATACCAATCTGTGAACCATTGAACGACTACTTGCTCAGGTCAGAATACCTAAGAAATGGGGCACAAACAGCAATCAACCAATGGAATGCCGAACCCAATCCACAAATCACCGGATATGAAGCAAAGAATTGTGCACCAATTTTGAGTAGTGATGTTATGGCGGCGAACTACCGCTTCTCATCGGCGACCGCCGGTGATGAGCCGGTACAGGTACATGCTTTGCTATAAAATCTTGACAAGACCATTGACCTAACCGATACAGATTCCTTTTCAAAACGTGCAAACCAGATCACTTCACTTTTTATTCTCCCAAAATCACCTTTTTCCCACCTTTAAACACTTTCCGATACACATTTTCTTTTTCCCAACACTCCACCTTCCGACTCACCTTTACATATTCCAACACTCCTGTTTCCTACTCCCTTTTCAATTAAATCCCCATTAACTCCCCACCATCTCCTCAACCAATCCAATTTATCTTCCTTCACCTATAAAAACCCCTATAACCCATTTCTTCCACCCAAGCTCTGAACATATCCTCTAGAGTCTGAATAGTCTGCTCAGCTTAGCCATCTGTCCATGGATGGAAAGTTGTGCTAAGCTTCACCTGAGTAATGAGTCCCTTTTTAAATGATGTCCAAAACTGAGAGGTGAACTTAGTATTCCTATATGATATAATGGATAAAGGAACTCTATGCAACCTAACCAACTTCCGAATGTACAATCTAGCATAATCCTCAGTTGAAAGAGTAGTTTTGACCGAAAAGAAATGTGCTAATTTGGTCATCCTGTCCACAATCACCCATATAGAGTCACATTGTCAGCGCATATGAGGCAACCCTGTATAGAAGTCCATTTTGATCTCTTCACACTTCTAAGTAGGAATTCTAATGTCCTAACGCATACCTCTAGCTATCCAGGTCTCGAACTTCACCTGTTTGCAATTCAAACACTTAGCCACAAATTCTGCTATGTCCTTCTTCATAACATTCTACAAATAGACTTTTCATAGATCACGGTATATCTTGGTGGCACCTGGATGGATAGAGTATCAAGAGCCATGAGCCTCGCTAAACATCCGCTCCCTCATGTCACCTACATCCAGAAGACACAAACAGCCCTAATATCAGAGAACACCATCTCCCTCTTGGGAGTAAACCTCTACTTTCTGATAGGATAGGATCCTTATCTTGCCTTACTTTAACCTTCATCACCAGTGAAGATATCGACCATTTTGAATAATAACACCACTATATATTGAATTTGTAAGGAGAACTCCTAAACGAGCGAGCCTAGGGACATCCTTCACTAGCTCCTTTCTCCAATTCAAAACATGGGCCACCCTCTCTATGGACAGCCTACTATGAGCATCCGCCACTTTATTGGTCTTGTACGAATTATAAAGGATACTCATATCATATTCCTTGAGAAGCTCTAGCCATCTTCTCTGCTGCAAATTCACGCTCTTCTTAGTAAACACATACTGAAGGCTCTTGTGGTCTGTGAACACATCTACATGCACCCTATATAAATTGTGCCTCCAGATCTTCTAGGCAAACACTATAGTTTCCAACTCTAGGTCATGCGTTGGATAATTCTTCTTAGGAGTATTGACTTGTCTAGAGGCATAAGCAATAACCTTACCATGTTGTATCAACACACACACAAGGCCAATACTAGAGGCATCACAATATACAACGAAACTATCTATACCCTCCAATATAGTCAATATTAGGGTTGAAGTAAGTCGAGTCTTTAACTCCTGAAATCTCTTCACACAAGCATCCAACCACAGAAACTTGAACTTCTTCTGGGTCAACTTAGTCAACGGTGCTGCAATGGATGAAAACCCCAATATGAACCTCATGTAGTATCCAGCTAAACCCAAAAATCTTCTAATATTAGTGGGACTAAAAGGTATAGGACAATTCTTCATCGCCTCGATCTTTTGAGATTCTGCCTATACATCCTCACTAAAAACCACATGACCCAAAAATTCAATTGAGTTCAGCCAAAATTCAAACTTGCTGAATTTAGCGAACAGTTGATGATCTTTGAGTGTTTGCAACACAATCCTCAAATGGGTGACATAATCCTCCTTGCTTCGAGAGAATATAAGGATATCATCTATGAGGACAATAACAAACATATCCAAATACTGCCTGAACACTCTGTTCATCAAATCCATGAAAACTACAGGAGCTTTTGTTAGCCCAAAAGACATAACTATAAACTCATAGTGACCATACCATGTCCTAATAGCTATCTTTGGTACGTCACTTTCCATAACTGTGAGCTTATGATAGCAGAATAGCCGAATCTGAGGTCTATTTCTGAAAAAGAAGCTACAACTTTAAAGCTAGTCAAACTCACCATAACATGAAAGTATAAGTCCATGAGTGATTCTAGAGGAAGATTTTCACGACCCGAACATAGGCCTGGATTGAGACATGGGACAAGGAGCCCCGAGTGAATCCATGTTGACTCATGGCATTAACATACATCTAACTCAATTAATAAAAGCAGAAGAATTAACATAATGAATGTAACAGAAGTCTAATCTTAACATAACATCATAAACAAAATTAGCATAATACATGACAAGCTGATTACTACGTACAGTTTGAAAGCCTCTAACATATCTAAAGCGTTGATGGGATAAAACCCCCAACTAACCCAACAAGTCTAAAAACTAAAAATGCAAAGATAAATGATAACAAATGGTCCTCGGGAGATAAGACACACCACTGAATGTGAACGCTAACTCCAAAAACTTGCTAGTGACAGGTGATTAAGGTCGTAGTCACGCACTTTATAGACATATTTTTCCCGTGCTTTACTATGTTTTGAGAATAATTATGTGTGCTTGCATGTGTTTATGTTATATATTTATAAAAATAGCTAACACATGTGATTAGATGTTTTCAGGGATAAAAGTGATGGATTTGGGTGTGTTTGAGACGTTTGGAAAGAAGTTGAAGAAGAAGGAATGAACTAAGCATGAATTACGAGAAAAAGCAATGCACTACTTGCCACGTGACCAGTCATGTGACGCGGTAGTAATCTTGGTGCAATGCCAGCCGCGAAGAAGTATCCGTTCAGTGCACTTCTAGGCGCGAAGAACCGGCATGTTGGCGCATAGACATGCGCGATGCAGCACTATGATTGCTGCAATGGGGCATGCAACACAGTACTGGAGGAGCAACATCGGCATGGGCAACACACAAGAGGTTCAAATGTCCAAAAAAAAATTTATCCTACTTCAACTAGGAAAAGGAGCTTCCTATCCCAAATCAAATCCGCAAAGGAACAAGAAAAAAAATCAAACTACTACTATAAATACCCTTTACTTTTATGTAATAAAGAAGTCTTAAGTCTTAACACGTTTTGAAGACATAATTTAAGAGATATGATTGAAAGGCTTTATTTCATCTTTCGAGACAATTGTCGAATTGTTCTTCCTTATTTTGCATTAATCAAGTGAAGTTTCTTTCAATCGTCATTGAGTATTATTTGGAGCTTTTTTCTATGAATGCTATGAATTTTACTTATAATTATGAGAGGCTAAAACCTCCACAACTAGGATTGTGGGAACCATGACTAATTAAAACACATAGGTAAAATAATTAGCAATTCTTGAATGGAGTTTATGCATGTATTGTTTTAATTATTTCTTAACTTTTACAAACATTGGAATTTCCCTTCTTCTTACTCACCGGATCAAGGGAGTACTGAATGGGAAAAATGATTAACAACAGAGATTTGAGGCTATCAACCCTCATGTAATAGATTGACCTTGTCATGAAATAGCTAATCTGATATCAAGGGTAAGGGTTAGTAAAGTTTGCATCCGCACACGGACCAAGTTGCGTGGTGATAATCATATAAATAGGGGACCAACCATTTAGGTGAATTTAACTTATCAATATTGCATGCTAAGCACTGAAATAGATCACTAGAATAAAACATCTTGTGGTTATGAAGTCATGGGGAATATACACCCTAGTTAGTTGCACTAATTTGGAATCAACCTTCACTTTCTCTCCACGACATTGTTTGTTACTTTTATAAATCCCCCCTCTCTTAGGAGCTAATTGACTTAAAAGCTTAAGTACTAGCATTCTTCTATATCCTTTCATATTCCTTGTGGGATCGACCCCAGCCCTGGTTGGGTTTTATATTTGACATCAACCACATTTTATCTTATTACAAGGTGTAACTTGGGAGACATCAAATTTTTTGGTGTCGTTGCTGGGTAATATGGCTTAGAATTAGTTTAATTTCTTGTGTTTAACTTTTAGTATTTATTTCCTATTTTTTGTTCTTCTTTTATTTTCTGACATGTCACATGGAAGCATGGTGAAACAAGCAGCCAAGATATGACCACGGTCTCAACAGGTATCTTCATGAAGTATGAATAATCAAGATACATGTGTCGTGCCACAACGTTAAATCAGGTTCTACTTAGGAGGCAACCCAAATTTTTTTTTAATTTTTTAGAGTTGATCTGTTTGTTCAAGTGTGCAGGAACTAAGTCATAAATTATGAAAGAAACTTAGAGCAAAAACGAATTAAAAATTTAAAAATCATGTAAGGAAATTAAGCATGCAGCTTAATGGAAAAAAGTTATTATAGTGATAATATTTCTTATAAAGTTTATAAAGGATTGAAAAGAAGAGGCAACATACTTGAGCAATTAAGCAATTAAAACAGCAACAACATTAAGGTTGGCAGTGCTGTGATAAAAAGTAGCAATCCACTTTTGTGTCGCGCAGCTAAAAGCGGCGTTATGATCCTCGTGACCCGGAGTGCAAATTTTATATCCGTAATTATTTTCTAATTTATTTTGATTTAGTTTATTTGGTATGGTATTTTTTACACTAACAAATAGTCCTTAAAAATATTTTTAAATACAATTGCTAATGAAAGAGGATTCTGAGATGGGAGAAGCTGCTCTTGCCCCCACAGACAATGAGGAGTAGAGGCCCAGGAAATTCTTCTTTCACTCTTTTACTTTACGCTTTATAGTTTTAGCACTGGGGAAAGTGTTCCTAATTAAGTGTGGGGTGGGAGAAGGAACTTAATATTATCTTGCATGCCTTAATTGCTTAATTTTCACATGGTAGGCCAATTTTTTTTTGGGATTTATGACTTATCTTGCATGCTTCATTGGTTTGTAGTAGTTTTTATTTTATTTTATTTTGGGTTCCTCCGGTTTTTCTTTTCAATACTTTTCCGGTGAATAGTCCCTTAGAACCGATTATAGAGTCTAGAATTTTTTTAGTCATTGAGTCATGACGTTGCCCGATGATGGATGGATGATGAACGTCTTAAGGGTAAATTAGTCATTCGGAAGAATAAGAACTTGGACCTTACGAATGCTAGGTGCTTCACATTAGATATCATTGAGACCTGATAAAAATTCACTCAAAAGTGCATGAAAAAGGTAGAAACACTTAGTCTTTAGGAACTTGACTCTTGTACTTGAAAAAATGGGCTTAATTATGTTATGCATGCAATATGGATATATGTCTTTATGTGATCCTGATTGCCATTGTTAAACCATTTTGTGCCAATGTGTGAGAAATTTTTGTTATACTCCATGCTTGAAAATTGATGTCTAGAATTTTTCCGGTGTGTGTGCAAAGCGAAATTAGAATGATAGATATAGAAAGTGATATAGTCGTTTTTTTCGTAGCCTTATTTTTATCCTATTTTTACCTACCTTAATGTAAATTGACCAAGTTAAGCATGTTTGAGTCGTAGCCTATTCTATTAATTGCCATATTACAAGATTAAATCCCTTTTTGTTCTACTAACTATCATTTGATCCAAATGACTCCTAGAGCACTTTAATTAAAAAAAATTATGAAAAGAGCATAAGTGGAAAAGTGAAGGGAAAAGCTAAAAGGTGTGGAAATTAGAAGAAAATAAAAGGGTGAAAATTTCTAAACAAGGAGGGTGATGTTAGTAGGAAAACAAAAAGAAGAAATAGCTTTGGAAAAAAAATAATGACGAAAAAATGTCTGAATGAGCTCAATGTTGAAAAAAATCCCCACAAGTCACCTAAGATGTAAATTGAAAAATAAAAGGAGGTATAAGGAGAAAATTGGGAAAGTAAGGGATCTGCTAAAAATCAAAGTGTTGTGAAGTATTAAAGATCTTAGAGAGGTTAGTCACTATCTTGGCCAAATAGTCCCTACCCGTCCCTTAGCCTACATTATGACCAAATTTAAGTCCTAATTGATCCTTGATTCATAATTCTATATTAGCGGAGTATTACACTAAGGGAAAGCATATGAGTCGTCGTTTTCATGTATGTTGAGTTCTTTGGGAGAGTGAGCGGAAATTATTTTATTTATTCCCAATTTTATATTGACTTTTATCTTGGGTGTGAAAGGGCATCTCTCCAAATTATGAGGAGCACAATTATAAGACTTTGGTTAATCTTGATTACTAAATTACATATGATTCATGTTGTCCCAAAATATGTATTGATGAGTTAGTTTTCAAAAGCTAAGTGATTTCGAACTTTGACATTTTAATATTTATCCTAGATGCATGCGAGTGAATTATCGGAGCTTCATTGAGTTGTCTCATGATTCTAAGTGCAAGTAGACTGTTCGTAGGAAGAATTTTATGCTTAATTGTTATAAGGGAAGTAGTAGATTGTTCGAGGAGGAACAATAGTTTAAGTGTGGGGTGTTGATGAAGGGCGTATTCACATGCTTCATAGAGATATTTTTCCAGTATTTTACTATTTTTTGAGAATAAATTATGTGTGTTTGCATGTGTTTATATTATATATTTGTGAAAATAGATAACACATGTGATTAGATGTGTTCCGGGCTAAAATGATGTATTTGAGTGTGTTTGAGACGTTTGGAATTAAGCTGAAGAAGAAGGAATGAACTAAGCAAGAATTAGAAACAAACGTAGTGCACTACCTGCCCACGCAACGAGCCGCGTGATGCGGCAGCAGTCTGGGCGCACTGCCAGGCGCGAAGCAGCAGTAGTTCAGCACACTGCTAGGCGTGTGCTGTCGGCATGTTGGCGCATATCCATGCGCGATGCGGCACTATGATTGCCACAATGGGGCGTGCGATGGGGCACAACAGACAAGACATTGACATGGGCGACACACAAGAGGTTAAAATGGCCAAGAAAATTTTATCCTACATTAACTATGAAAAGGAGCTTCCTATCCCAAATCAAATCCGCAAAGAAAAAAGAAAAGCATCAAAATACTACTATAACGCCCTTTACTTTTATGTAATAAAGAAGTCTTAAGTCTTAACACGTTTTGAAGACATAATTTTAAAGATACGATTATAAGACACTTGTTGAAGTTTTCTTCCTTATTTTTGCATTATTCTAGTGAAGTTTCTTCCAATCATCATTGTAAGTATTATTTTGAGCTTTTATCTATGAATGCTATAAATTTACTTACAATTAAGAGAAGTTAAAACCTCCACAACTAGGGTTGTGGGAACCATGACGAATTAACAGACATAGATAAAATATTTAGTGATTCTTGAATGAAGATTATGCATGTATTGTTTTTCGTTTTAATTGTTTCTTAATGGTTGCAAATATTGGAATTGTCCTTCTTCTTACTCACTGGATCAGGGGAGTAATGAATAGAAAAATTAATTAACAACGGAGATTTGAGGCTATCAACCCTCATCTAATAGCTTGACCTTGTCAAGAAATAGCTAATCTGATATCAAGGGTAAGGTTTAGTCAAGTTTACATCCGCACACGAATCAAGTTTCGTGGTGATAATTATCTTAATAGGGGACCAACCATTTAGGTGAATTTCACTTACCAATATTGCATGCTAGGCACAAGAATAGATCACTACTATAAAACCCCTTGTGGTTATGAAGTCATGGGAAACAGAGATCCCAGTTAGTTGAATTAATTTGGAATCAACCTTCACTTTCTCTCAATGACATTGTTTGTTAATTTTATAAATTCCCCCCATCTAAGGAGATAATTGACTTAAAATCTTAAGTACTAGTGTTTTTCTCTATCCTTTCATATTCCTTGTGGGATCGACCCCAATATTTGACATCGACCGCATTATATCTCATTATGAGGTATAATTTGGGCGACATCAACAGGGCTGAGTCTGAAGAACGGAGCCTGTATCATAAAATGATACACCATAGACTATGCGTCAGTATCTGGAATGTACCGAGTATGCAAAGGTAAGTAAAACTGCTTAAATAAATAAAATAATTTAAAACGTGCATTATATAAAACATAATTAAGATAAGAATATGAGAGTAGGGC
>JACEIK010005694.1:35930-82484 GCA_018107945.1 Datura stramonium
CCGCCCACATCAGCAGCAACAGAGGGCTCCAACACCCAGCTCAACTAGCGCCCCTACCTTTTGGTCCCACCAGGATCGGAGGGGTGGAGCATCTGGCTCTCAGTCCCATAGTTACAGTTCTGGCCACAGGTATCCATCTTGCCCCAGGTGTGGCAAGAACCACCCAGGAGAGTGTCTTTAGGGTCGAGAGGGCTGTTTTAGTTATGGACAGCTTGGTCATCAGCTTAAAGAGTGTCCGCCAATAGGCCTGGGAAGGTCACAATCCACTAACTCAGAAGCTCCAACTGGATGACCAGATCAGCAGGCCAATACTTTAGGTACAGATGGTAGTCAGTGCTAAAATTGTTTTTATGCATTATCTTCTCGTCAGGATCAAGAGAGCTCACCTGACGTGGTCACGGGTATGTTACACCTTTTTCATCTAGACGTGTATGCCCTACTAGATCCAGGAGCCAAACTTTCATTCGTGACTCCCTATGTAGCATTCCAGTTCGATATCAGTCCAGAGGTCCTCTCGGAACCATTGTCAGTCTCCACCCCAGTTGGCGAGTCAGTTAGAGCTAGCCAGGTTCATAGAAACGACCCAGTCTCAATCCTCAATAAAGTCATTCCGGCTGACCTTGTAGAGCTATACATGGTTGACTTCGACCTCATTCTTGGCATGGATTGGTTACACACTGGTTATGTCTCAGTCGACTACAGAACTAGGGTCATCAGGTTTCAGTTCCCTACTGAGCCAGCTTTAGAATGGACGGGCGGCAGTTCAGCGCCTAAGGATCGGTTTATTTCCTACCTTAAGGCCCAGAAGCTTATTTTCTAAGGGATGTATCTATCATCTAATTTGGGTCAAGGATTCCAACTCTGAGACCCCAACTATCCAGTCAATCCCTGTTGTCAGTGAATTCCCTGATGTGTTCCCCCAAGATATTCCCGGAGTTCCTCTTGAGTGGGAAATCGATTTTCGTATAGACCTTCTCCCAGATACTTATCCCATATCCATCCCTCCTTACAGAATGGCTCCGGCTGAACTTATGGAGTTGAAGGAGCAGCTAAAAGATCTTCTTAATAAGGATTTTATCAGACCCAGTATCTCTCCCTGGGGTGCTCCAATACTATTCGTGTGAAAGAAAGATGGTACCCGCAGAATGTGCATCGATTGCCGTCAGTTGAATAAGGTCATAGTCAAGAACAGGTATCCCCTACCCAGAATTGACGACTTGTTCGACAACCTTCAGGGAGCCAGCTGTTTCTCCAAAATAGATCTCAGGTCGGGGTATCATCAGCTAAGAGTCAGAGAGTGTGACATACCGAAAACAACTTTTAAGAATCGGTATGGTCACTACGAGTTTGTGATTGGTCACTACGAGTTTGTGGTTATGTCCTTCGGACTAACAAATGCCCCTGCAACATTTATGGACCTGATGAATAGAATATTCAAGTAGTATCTTGATATGTTCGTCATTGTATTTATCGACGACATTCTGGTATACTCCAGGAATGAGGAAGAGCATACTAATCACCTGAGGATAATGCTTCAGAAACTCAGGGACCACCAATTATTCGCAAAATTTAGCAAATGTGAATTCTAGTTGAAGTTCGTGACTTTCCTGGGTCATGTGGTCTCGGGTGAGGATATTCAGGTTGATCCTCAAAAGATAGCAGCTATGACACCCCGAAAACTCAAAATCCAATTCTGGGGCATAAACCAAGAAATCTGAAAAACTGTAGAAACGTTGCAAGATGGCCCACCTAACGAGTCGTCAAGTAACCTTATGACTCGTTAGGCGAGCAGTGAGGAAAAGGCTGATTAATGTAAAGGAGGGAGGCAGTGTACCTAACGAGGGACGTCATGAGTCGTGGTCAATGACCGCGACCCGTTAAGTCACTCGTGGTCAGTCCTAAGTTGGGAATGTTTTAGTTGACCAGTGTACTCGACGAGTGGGTGAAACGAGGCGTCAACTCTCGCAACGACACATTAAGTAGCTCGTTATGGGACTTAGCATAAAATCTCCAAAATAAATCAGTGTGGTCCACGACTGGTGACCACGAGTTGTGGTCATGGATAATGACTCTTTGGGTCCCTCGTGGTGACCTACGAAGGATCCCAGGCACTGGAGCTGACGGGAATGACCACGAGTCATGGATAGTCACTACGACTCGTTAGGTCGCCCGTTAGGGCCACCTGTCAGTTTTTTCCAATGAATTTATAAGGGCTATTTAGTAATTTACTATTTACCTAAGCTTTAAACTACGTCGTTTTGGACCTAATCTCAGACTTATTAGAGGGTTTGGACGGATTATCCCCTTATTCTAATGTTAATCCTCAGAGAAACATCGTAGAATTCTCTCTAAATGTATTTCAGAGCAAGGGATAGGGCTGAACTTTTCTCTTCGATTCTCAGGAAAATTCTCCAGGTTTCTTCACTAGGTCTGTGGGGTTTTAGCAAGGGGATTGTCCTTCCCTTGTGTCCCCAAAATCCTCCTCAACTCCCTCTATCAGTTTTAAGCCTTGAGTATTTCGAATATGGAAAGGCTTCATGATTTATTTTCGTTGATTTCACTTAGAACGATGTTCATGTATATTGTTGATATGATCCCCATAAATTCCTTACCAAATTGTCAGTGTTTTTACAAAGGTTAATCTAAGCCCTCACTTTCGAGTTATGAATTTTTCTTATTAAATTTCCTCTAGTGAATGAAAAATGCTATGGGCTGAATTTTCTAGAATTTCCTATATATTTATATATGTTGAGTAAATATCCCATTAATGAGAATGACTTTAGCCTTGTTGAATGAAATTCCCAGAATCCTTGAAATTGCTCTATATTATGAAATTTTCATATTATTGGGATAAGTTGAGTTCTCTATTAGCTGCTAGTAGTTCAGACCAGTTAGAACATAGAGTCTCTTCAGGATCTTTCATAAAATTGTCAACTGATCAGTTTGACTTGTGTATTATTTCGAGGTGTCAGTGGTGCCTCTCAGTTATCAGAATCATAGCCAAATTATAGTTTTTGGTCCGTTAGGCGGTCATGACATTCTAATATATAGCTTTGACCAGCCCCAGGACCCCAGTATAGTTATAGCTTGTTCTTAGACGGTCACGACGCTTCCAGATAAGTAGCACTGACCAGTCTAGAACCCAGTTTCAGAATCTTGTCCATAAGACTCTAAGGGTACATGCAGTTATACGTCCCTGACTAGTCTTGGCCCCCAGTTTCGAGCTATCAACTTAGTAGTTCAGTTTACATTTTCCAGTAGGAGTAGGACTTAGCACTGAGCGGGCCGGGGTTCCAGCGCACCTAGGTTCCCAAAACTACATTGCCAGCGTAGGTTACAGTATTACTTGTCCTGACTGGCCCCATACTTTTGTGATCACTTAGTTCATGCCTTTATACCCTGGCAACGTATATTGGGTCTTACCATTGAGGTGTATACATCAGAATCCACGTGTAGCTCACGTGGTTAAATGTCGGTTATAGACTCTCCCACTAGTCAATCTAGTCCAGTTACAGAATAAGAATCTCAGTTCAGTTCTAGTCCTCAATTTAACTCAGTGTAGTACAGTATCCCAGCCTTAGTGTTTCAGACTTAGGGCACGTCATTGACCATCAAACTGGGTCATTTTGACCATTTCAAATTATATCAGTAGTTTAGTTCAACTTACCTGTTGGTCATTGCGTGTCATTTTATCTCAGACATTATTTTCAGTTATGTTTCTCCCACTTACTCAATACATTCAAAGTACTGACACATAATTTTATGCTGTATCATTTCATGATACAGTTGCAGGTTCTCAGACCCAACACCGTTTGATGCCGCAGTTCAGATTTTCCGTTGCAGCAGTTGAAGTGTGAGTCCTCATCATCTGAGGGCACTAATATTTCCTTCTTTCAATCATGTATTAGTTTTAGTTAGACTTAGAGTTAGCTGGGGGATTGTCCCAACAACTCTTCTATTAGATGGCTTTCATACGGACATGATATTTCAGATTTATCAGTATTATTCTATTGTTCAAAATTTATGTTTTCAGACTTGTCTCTCATGAATATTTTATGATATTATTTCAAAGTTCCGCTGTGCATGTTTACTCAAAATGCTAGTAATTGATAGACTAGGGGTTGACTTGGGGTCACTTGTGGCTTCAAGTAGTGTGTTACGCCCAGGGTGTAGGCTCGGGACATGACAAACTTGGTATCAGAGCCCTAGGTTTAGAGTATCCTCGGAATGTGTGAAAGCCACATCGAGTAGAGTCCTTTTCATGGGTGTGAAGTGCGCCACACTTATGACGAAGAAGCTTCGAGATGTTATTAGGAAAATTCCCTTTTGTTCATATTCTTTATTGTGCATTAAAGTCCAAATTCTAGGAATTCCCTTCTAATTCGTGCTTTGTTTTATTTCAGTGAACCATGCCTCCCTAACGTGGTAATGGAAAAAGGGCTACAAATGTCAACAAACCTGCCCCATCAGCTCTGGCAGCACCTCAGGATGAATCCACATCCAGCGCTGAATTCAGGGCGGCCATTCAATCGCTAGCTCAAATAGTAACCAACTAGGTGAACCAGCAGGTGGTTCCAGTAGCCACAAATGGGTTTGCAACTGCTGCTTGGGTGCGGAATTTTACCCGGATGAACCCTCTAGATTTTCATGGAGCGAAGGTTGGACAGGACCCACAAGGGTTTATAGATGTAATTAGAAAGATTACCCATATTATGGGTGTCAGCTCCTCCGAGAGTGCTAACCTGACTGCCTATCAGCTTAAAGGGGTAGCCCAGGTTTGGTATGAGCAGTGGAAGGAGGGGTGGCCAGCGGGAGCAGAACCGGTGGAGTGGGAGGAGTTCCACACAACTTTCCTAGATAGGTTTTTCCCTGGGGAGCTGAGGGAGGCTAAGATGGCAGAGTTTATGAATCCATGACAGGGCAACCAGACAGGGAAGGATGATGCTCTGGAGTTTACTAGACTATCAAAGTATGCTCCAGAGATGGCGGCCGAGCCAAGGGCTCGTATGCTGAAATTCGTTAATGGAGTATCTAATCTGGTCCTCAAGGAGTGCAGGACCGCGATGCTGATCAAGGACATGGACCTCTCTAGCCTAATTGTTTATGCCCAGCATATTGAGGCTAAAAAGTTGAAGGATATGGAGAATAAGAACAAGTGGGCAAGAACTGGTCATTCAGACTATGGCCATCAGAAATCTGGAAGTAGTAGCCGCCCACAACAGCAACAACAACAACAACAATGGAGAGCCCCAGCACACAGGTCAGCCAGCACTTCAACCTTTCAGTCCCGCTAGGATCAGAGGGGCGGAGCATCTGGCTCTTAGTCACAGAGTTTCAGTGCCAGCAACAAGTATCCATCTTATACTAAGTGTGGTAGGAATCACCCAGGAGAATGCCTTCAGGGACGAGAGGGATACTTTGGGTGTGGGCAGCTAGGACATAGGCTTAGGGAGTGCCCGTCAGTAGGGCGGGGGAGATCACAATCTACCACATCATCAGCTCCAGCAGGTCGACCAGCCCAGCAGGCTAACACAACAGGTACAGATGGCGGTCAACACCAAAATTGTTTCTATACTCTATCTTCTTGTCAGGATCAGGAAAACTCACCTGACGTAGTTACTGGTATGTTAAGTCTCTTCCATATGGACGTATATTCCCTCTTAGATCCAAGAGCTACTCTTTTGTTCGTAACTCCGTATGTAGAAGTTCAGCTCAGTATAAGTCCAGAGGTTCTCTCAGAACCATTCTCAGTTTCTACACCAGTTGGCGAGTCAGTTAGAGCCATCCGAGTGTATAGAAATTGCCCAGTTTCCATCCTGAACAAAGTCATTCCACCGGACCTAGTAGAGTTAGACATGGTCAATTTTGACCTCTTCCTCGGCATGGACTGGTTACTCTCCTTCTATGCCACAGTTGATTGCAGAAGTAGAGTTGTCAAATTCCAGTTTCCTAATGAGCCAGTTTTAGAATGGTCGGGTAGCAGTCCAATGCCTAAGGGTAGGTTTATTTCCTACCTTAAGGCCCAGAAACTCATTTCCAAAGGATGTTTATATCATTTGGTTAAGGTCAAGGATTCCAACTCTGAGACCCCAACCATTTAGTTAGTTCCAATTATCAGCAAGTTCCCAAATGTATTTCTTGAGGATCTTCCCGGAGTTCCCCCTTAACGGGAAATAGACTTCGGAATAGATCTCCTCCCAGACACTCAGCCCATCTCCATCCCTCCTTACAGAATGGCTCTAGCTGAGCTTAAGGAGTTGAAGGAGAAGCTAAAAGATCTTCTTGAAAAGGGTTTTATCAGACCCAACATCTCTCCTTGGGGTGCTCTAGTGCTATTCGTGCATAAGAAAGACGGTACCCTCAGAATGTGCATAGATTACCGTCAGCTGAACAAGGTCACAGTCAAGAACAGATATCCCCTACCTAGAATTGATGACCTGTTCGACCAACTTCAGGGAGCCAATTTTTTATCCAAGATCAATCTCAGGTCAGGATACCATCAGTTAAGGGTCAAAGAGTGTGACGTACCGAAAATAGCATTTAGAACTCGGTATGGTCACTATGAGTTTGTGGTGATGTCCTTTGGGTTAACGAATGCCCCTGCAACCTTCATGGATTTGATGAATAGGGTATTCAAGCAGTACCTGGATATGTTTGTAATTGTATTTATCGACGACATTCTGGTGTACTCCATAAATGAAAAAGAACATGACAATCACCTAAGGTTAGCATTACAGACTCTCAGAGATCGCCTGTTATTCGCACAGATCAGTAAGTGTGAATTTTGGTTGAAGTTTGTGAATTCCTTGGGTTATGTAGTCTCAGGCGAAGGATACAAGTAGATCCTCATAAGATAGCAGCAGTGAAGGATTGGCTCAGACCTACCTCTCATACTGAAATCAGGAGTTTCCTTGGTTTAGTAGGTTATTATCAACGGTTTGTGGAAGGTTTCTCCTCCATATCCTCTCCCCTGACCAAGTTAACTCAAAAGAAGGTGAAATTCCAATGGTCATACAAGTGTGAGAAGAGTTTCCAGGAGTTGAAGACTTGACTCACTACCTCTCCAGTGTTAACCTTATCGGAAGGATCAGATGGGTTAGTTGTCAATTGTGATGCCTCCAGAGTTGGACTTGGTTGCGTTTTGATGCAGCAAGGCAAAGTGATAGCTTATGCCTCCAGACATCTCAAAGTCCATGAGAAGAATTATCCAACTCATGACTTGGAGCTAGAAGCGGTGGTATTCACGTTAAAAATATAGAGACACTACTTGTACGGGGCTCACGTGGATGTGTTCACAGATCACAAGAGCCTTTAGTATGTGTTCATCCAGAAGGACTAAAACCTACATCAGAGACGGTGGTTGGAACTGCTAAAGGATTATGACATGAGTGTGTTATATCACCCAGGTAAGGCCAATGTGGTGGCTGACACCCTAAGCAGGCGGTCTAGGGGAAGTGTAGCTCACATTGCGGAAGGCAAGAGGGAGCTAGCGAAAGAAGTTCACAGGCTAGCCCGGTTAGGGGTGCAATTGGTGGATTCATCTAAAGGTGGCGTTGTAATGCAAAGGAGGTCAGATTCATCCTTGGTAGAAGAAGTTAAGTCTAGACAAGATAAAGATCCAGTTCTACTTAAACTTAAAGAAGCAGTCCTCAGAAAGGAGGTTGAGACTTTCTCCCAAGGGGGAGATCGGGTGCTTCGTTACCAGGGCAAATTGTGTGTACTGGATGTGGGTGAGTTGAGACAGCAAATACTGGCTGAGGCACACAGCTCGAGATACACCATTCACCCCGGTGCTACCAAAATGCACCGCGATTTGTGAGATATTTACTGGTGGAACGACATTAAAAGAGACATTGCTGAATTTGTAGCTAAGTGCCCGAACTGCCAGCAAGTCAAGGTAGAACACCAGAGAACAGGAGGTATGACCCAGGATATTAGCATACCCACATGGAAGTGGGAAGAAGTAAATATAGACTTCATTACAGGTCTACCTCGGACTCGTCGACAACATGACTCAATCTGGGTAATAGTAGACCGAATGACTAGGTCAGCACATTTCCTCCCAGTCAAAACCACAAATTCAGCTGAGGATTATACTAAACTTTATATTCGGGAGTTGGTTAGACTTCATGGGGTTCCATTAGCTATTATTTCAAACAGGGGTACCTAGTTTACCTCCCATTTCTGGAAGTCTTTTCAGAAGGGACTTGGCACTCAGATCAAGCTCAGTACAACTTTTCACCCGTAGAAAGATGGGCAAGCTGAGCAGACTATTCATACCCTAGAAGATATACTAAGAGCGTGCGCGATCGATTTTAAGGGTAATTGGGATGATCACTTGCTTCTTATCGAGTTTGCGCTACCATTCTAGCATCCAGATGGCCTCATTTGAAGCATTCTATGGTAGGAGGTGTAGATATCCTATAGGGTGGTTTGAAGTTGGTGAAGCCACCTTGATAGGGCCAAACTCGGTGCATGAGGCAATGCAGAAAGGTCAGCTCATCAGAGAAAAGCTGAAAATAGCTCAGAGCCGTCAGAAATCGTATGCCGATGTGAGGAGAAGAGAGTTGGAGTTTGCAGTTGATGACTGGGTATACTTGAAAATTTCGCCCATGAAAGGGGTGATGAGGTTTGGAAAGAAGGGGAAGCTCAGCCCGAGGTATGTGAGACCTTATAGAATTTTGAGGCGTATTGGCAAGGTAGCCTATGAGCTAGAGTTACCTTCAGAACTAGTAACTGTGCATCCAATTTTCCATGTGTCACTTTTGAAGAAGTGCATCGGAGATCCAACCTCAGTTGTGCCATTGGACAACATAGGGATAAAAGATAGTCTCTCATATGAGGAAATACCAGTCCAGATCCTTGACTGTCAGGTGCGTAAGCTGAGGAACAAGGAAATAGTTTCAGTCAAAGTCTTATGGAGAAATCAGCAGGTTGAGGGAGCTACGTGGGAGGCCGAAGAAGATATGATGGCCAAATACCCGCACTTGTTCCCTACCGGCTCTAGTGCAGCTTGACATATTAGCTATGACCCTAGAACTCATATTAGTTTTCATGAATCACTTCAGATGTTCAAGTCTCTTTTATGTTTTTGAATGTATGTATGACAAGTAAACTCAATTCAGATATGTATTTTGAAACGGAGATAGTCATTACGACAGTCTTGGAGTTAAATGAGAAGTATTTGAAGGTTTTGATTGTTATTTTCTGATTCCTGTGTGTTTTCTAACATTTGAGGACGAATGTTTAGAAGGGGGAGATATTGTGACACCCCGAAAACTCAAAATTCAATTTTGGGGCATAAAGCAGGAAATCTGGAAAACTGCAGAAATATTGCAGGATGGCCCACCTGATAAGTCGTCAAGTAACCTTACGACTCGTTAGGTGAGCCATGAGGAAAGGGCTGATTAATGTAAAGGAGGGAGGCGGTGTACCTAATGAGGGACGTCACGAGTCATGGTCAATGACCACGACCTGTTAAGTCACTCGTGGTCAAGCCTGAGTTGGGAATGTTTTTGTTGACCAGTGTACTCGACGAGTGGGTGAAATGAGTTGTCACGTCTGGAAATGACTCATTAAGTAGCTCGTTGTGGGACTTAGCACAAAATATCCAAAATGAATCAGTGTGGTCCACGACTGGTGACCACGAGTCGTGGTCATGGATAACAACTCGTTGGGTCCCTCGTGGTGACCTACTAAGGATCCCAGGCAGTGTACCTGACGGGAGTGACCACGAGTCGTGGTCCGTCACCACGACTCGTTAGGTCACTCGTTCGGGGCACCTGTCAGTTTTTCCTAGCGAATTTCTAAGGGCTATTTAGTAATTTCATATTCACCTAAGCTTTAAACTACATCGTTTTGGACCTAATTTCAGACTTATTAGAGGGCTTGGATGGTTCCTCCCCTCATTCTCACATTAATCCTCAGAGAAACATCGTAGAATTCTCTCTTAGGGTATTTCAGAGCAAGGGCTAGGGTTGAACTTTTCTATTCGATTCTCAAGAAAATTCTCCAGATTTCTTCACCAGGTATGTAGGGTTTTAGCAAGGGGATTGTCCTTCCCTTGTGTCCCCAAAATCCTCCTCAACTCTCTCTATCAGTTTTAAGCCCTGAGTTTTTTGAGTACGGAAAGGCTTCATGATTTATTTTCGTTGATTTCACTTAGAATGATGTTCATTTATATTGTTGATATGATCCCCATAAATTCCTTATCAAATTGTCAGTGTTTATACAAAGGTGAATCTAATCCCTAACTTTCGAGTTATGAATTTTTCTTATTAAATTTCATCTAGTGAAGGAAGAATGCTATGGGCTGAATTTTCTAGAATTTTCTATATATTTATATATGTTGAGTAAATATCCCATTGATGAGAATGACTTTAGCCTTGTTGAATGAAATTCCCAGAATCCTTGAAATTGCTCTATATTATGAAATTCCCATATTGTTTGGATAAGTTGAGTTCTCTATTAGCTGCTAGTAGTTCAGACCAGTTAGAACATAGAGTCTCTTCAGAATCTTTCATAAAATTGTCAACTGATCAGTTTGACTTGTGTATTATTTTGAGGTGTCAGTGTTGCCTCCCAATTATCAAAATCTGACCCAAATTATAGTTTTTGGTCCCTTAGGCGGTCATGAGATTCTAGTATATAGCTCTGACCAGCCCTAGAACCCCAGTACAGTTATAGCTTGTTCTTAGACGGTCACGATGCTTCCAGATAAGCAGCTCTGACTAGTCTAAAACCCAGTTTCAGAATTTGGTCCAATAAGACTCTTAGGGTACATGCACTTATACGTCCCTGACTAGTCTTGGGCCTCGGTTTCGAGGAGTAATTCAATTTAGGTTTTCCAATGGGAGTAGGACTTAGCACCAAGCGGGCCGGGGTTCCAGCGCACCCGAGTTCCCAAAACTACGTTGCCAGCGTAGGTTACAATGTTACTTGGCCTGACTGGACCCAGAATTTGTGATCACTCAGTTCATGCCTTTATACCTTGGCAAGGTTTTGGGTCCTACCATTGGGGTTTATACATCGGACTCCACATCTAGCTCACGTGGTTAAATGTCGTTATAGACTCTCCAACTAGTCAGTCAAGTCCAGTTACAGAATAAGCAGCTCAGTTCAGTTATAGTCCTCAATGTAACTCAGTTTAGTACAGTATCCTAGCCTTAGTGTTTCAGACTTTGGGCACGTCCTTGACCATCAGACAGGGTCATTTTGACCATTTCAGATTATATCAGTAGTTCAGTTCAGCTTAACTGTTGGTCATTGCGTGTCATTTTAGCCCAGACCTTATTTTCAGTTATGTTTCTCCCACTTACTCAGTACATTCAAAGTACTGACGCATACTTTTATGCTGTATCGTCTTATGATACAGTTGCAGGTTCTAAGACCCAACACCGTTAGTTGCTGCAGTTCAGATTCTCCGTTGCAGCAGTTGAAGTGTGAGTCCTCATCATCTAAGGGCATTATTTTTCCTTCTTTCGGTCATGTGTTAGTTTCAGTTATACTTAGAGTTAGCTGGGGGCTTGTCCCAGCAACTCCTCTATTAGATGGCTTTAAGACAGACATGAATTTTCAGATTTATCAGTATTATTCTATTGTTCAAACTTTATGTTTTCAGACTTTTCTCTCATGAATATTTTATGATACTATTTCAAATTTCCATTGTGCATGTTTACTCAGAATGCTAGTAATTGATAGACTAGGGGTTGACTAGGGGCCATTTGTGGCTTCAAGTACCGTGTTACGCCCAGGGTGTAGGCTCGGGGCGTGATAGCAGCGGTGAGAGATTGGTTCATACCTACCTCCCCAATCGAAATCAGAAGTTCCTTGGGTCTTGTCGGGTACTATTAACACTTTGTGGAAGTATTTTCTTCTATATAATCCCCTCTGACTAGGATGAAACAGAAGAAGGTGAAGTTTCAATGGTCAGATGTGTGTGAGATGAGTTTCCAGGAGTTAAAAACTTGACTCACTACCGCTCCAGTGTTGACTCTACCGGAAGGATCATAAGGGTTTGTAGTTTATTGTGATTCTTCTAGAATTAGACTCGGTTGCGTTCTAATGCAGCGGGGCAAGGTGATAGCCTACGCCTCCAGAAAGCTCAAAGTTCATGAAAAGAATTACCCGACTCATGACTTAGAGTTGGCAGCGGTGGTGTTTGCGTTGAAAATATAGAGACACTATCTATATGGGGCTCACATAGATGTTTTCACTGATCACAAGAGCCTCCAGTACGTGTTCAGTTAGAAAGATCTAAATCTTCGTCAAAGAAGTTGGTTGGAGCTACTGAAGGACTATGAAATGAGCGTGCTGTATCACCCGGGCAAAGCCAATATGGTGGATGATGCCCTAAGCAGAGTGTCTGTGGGAAGCGTGACTCATGTTTAGGAAGGCAAAAAGAAAATGGCAAAGGATATTTACCTATTAGCTTGGTTAGGGGTGCAATTGGTTGATTCAGCTGAGGGTAGAGTGGCAACGCAAAGTGGGTCAGATTCCTCTTTGGTTGTTGAAGTTAAGTCCAGATGGGATGAGGATCCCATCTTACTTAAGCTGAAGGAAATGGTTCTCAGAAAAGAGGTTGAAGCTTTCTCTAAAAGGAGAGATGGTGTGTTCCGTTACCAGGGAAGATTGTGTATACCGAACGTCGGTGATTTGAGACAGCAGATATTGGCGGAAGCACACAGCTCGAGGTACTCCATCCACCCTGGTGCTACTAAAATGTACCGTTATTTGCGGGATATTTACTAGTGGAATGACATGAACAGAGACATTGCTGAATTTGTACCTATGTGCCCGAACTGCCAGCAAGTCAAAGTAGAGCACTAGAGACTGGGAGGTATGACTCAGGATATCAGCATACCCACCTGGAAGTGGGAAGAAGTGAATATGGATTTTATTATGGGTCTACCTCGGACCCATCAGCAGCATGATTTTATTTGGGTAATAGTAGACCAGATGACTAAGTCAACACACTTTCTCCCAGTTAAAACTATAGATTCAGCTGAGGGCTATGCTAGGCTTTATATCCAGGAGTTGGTCAGACTTCATGGGGTGCCATTATCCATTATCTCAGATAGAGGTACCCAGTTCACCTCGCATTTTTGGAAATCTTTTCAGAAGGGACTTGGTACCCAGGTCAAGCTTAGTACAACTTTTCACCCGCAGACAGATGGGCAAGCTAAGCGGACTATTCAGACCCTATAAGATATGTTGAGAGCATGCGTGATTGATTTCAAGGGTAGTTGGGATGATCACTTGCCTCTTATCGAGTTTGCATACAACAACAACTACCACTCCAGTATCCAGATGGCCCCGTTTGAGGCATTGTATGGTAGGAGGTACAAATCTCCCATCAGATGGTTTGAGGTTGGTGAAGCTACTCTAATCGACCCAGACTCGATTCATGAAGCTATACAGAAAGTATAGCTAATCCGAGAAAGATTGAAAATAGCCCAGAGCCATTAGAAATCTTATGCGGATGTGAGGAGAAGAGAGTTGGAGTTTGTTGTGGACGACTGGGTTTACCTAAAAATTTCACCCATGAAAGGGGTAATGATATTTGGAAAGAAAGGAAAGCTCAGTCCGAGATATGTGGGACTCTACAAAATTCTAAGGCAAATTGGCAAGGTAGCTTATGAGCTAGAATTACCTTCATAGTTGGCATCTGTGCACCCAGTATTTCATGTGTCACTATTGAAGAAGTGCATCAGTGATCCAACTTCAGTTGTGCCATTGGACAGTATGGGAGTGAAAGAGAGTCTCTTATACGAAGAGGTCCCAATCCATATCCTTGACCGTCAGGTTCATAAGCTGAGGAATAAGGAGGTAGTTTCGGTCAAAGTCTTGTGGAGGAATCAGTAGGTTGAGGGAGCTACGTGGGAGGTCGAATCAGATATGATGACTAGATACCCACATTTGTTCCTTTCCGGCTCAGTTCCAGTTAAGGTATCAATTTCCTCCCTAAATCCTTTACAGTTAATGTGTTCCAGTTTCTTTCAGGTGAAGGAATATATGTATGATCAGTGCATTCAGTTCAGACTTGTAGTGCAGATCGGAGGTAGTCATTCCGTTAGTTTTCAGCTTTCATGATTAGTATTTAAGTATAATTATTGGAATTCTATGCTTTCCTATGTGTTTTCCAATATTCGAGGACGAATATTCCCATGGAGGAGATATTGTAATCACCCGAAAACCCTAAGATCAGATCCTGAAGTTGAAACGGAGAAATCAAAAATTTTCTGCACCAGGTCACATAACGAGTCATCCTGTGACCCGTGGGGTAGGCCACGAGTCGTGAAGTGACTCGTGGGGAAGGGTCTGGGCTTTATTGACAAATTTGGGAAAAATGCCACGGGTATGACCATGAGTCGTGGTACCACGAGTCGTGGGGTGATCCATGGTCAGTTTTTGATTGGAAGTTGGAAAAACCAGGCAGTGTACTCAATGGGCCCTTACCATGACTCATTTGGGACACCACGAGTCATGGTGTCGCTTGTGGTGACTCCAAGAGAGTTTAGGCAGTGTTGGCGATGGGTGGGTCACCACGAGTCGTTGGGTACACCATGAGTTGTGGTGTCCCTCGTGGTCCAATAGGAGGTTCTTGACAGTACACTGACGGTTGTGACCTGAGTCGTGGTCACTGGGCACAACCTGTTAGGTCCCTCGAGGGGGCCTGACAGTCAATTTTTCCTGCGAATTTCATAAGGGTGTGTCAGTAATTTCCTAACCTCCTAGACTCTAAACTACGTCATTTTAGTTTTTAGTTAGACGATTTAGAGGGGTAACCGATGGTTTATTTCATTTTCACGCATCCCCTCAAAATTTAGAACGTAAAATCTCTCTCAGAAAGACTCAGGGAAGAAGCTAGGGCAATCAAACTCTCCTTAGATTCTCAAGGCATTTTTTCGGATTTCTTTATCAGGTATGTGAGAATTTAACAAGGGAATAGTTCTTCCCTTGTGTCCCCAAAATTCTCCCTAGTTTCTTTATCAGTTCTAGCCTTGCAGATTATTGAATGTTAAGAATTTCATATTCATGCTTCGTTTAATTCATGTGGAATATTGTTTTATAATAATTATAGATATTTTCCTCCAGTTTGTGACAGTATTGATGCTTATACCTGTATAGTAAATTTATCCCTAGTCCTTGAGAGTAGAAAAGACTAGAATCTTGCTATAGTGATTAAACCTTGAAATTTTCCTGATTTCAGTGTTATGGATTCCAATATTATTTTTATATACCGAATTCTCATTCAGATACATGTTAGCCTAGTTTCAGTGAAAAATGTTAGAATATCCAGTGTTAGTCAGAAATGTCAGCTGATTAGTTTGACTACAAAGATTCTCGAGATATCAGTAGTGCCTTTCAATTATCAGAATTAGATTCAGTGTCAGAATTTAGTGGTTCTTTAGGCATTCATGACACTTTTAGATAAGCATCTCTGACCAGCCTTAGGATCCCATCTTCATATTATAGTTTTTTCTTTAGACGGTTACGATGCTTCCAAATAAGCAGTTCTGACCAGTCTCAGAACCCAATTTCAGAATCTGGTTTGATAAGGCTCTTAGGGTGCTTCAGATAGGTATTCCTTACTAGTCTTGGGCCCCAGTTTCAAGCTATCAACTTAGTAGTTAGTTTAGAAATATCCAGTGGGAGTAGGACTTAGCACTGAGCGGACTGGGGTTCCAGCGCACCCAGGTTCCCAGAACTATGTTGCCACTGCAGGTTATAGTTTTATTGGCCTCATGGCCCCAGATTTGAGATCACCCAATTCATGCCTTTATACCCTAGCAAGGTATATTGGGTCCTACCGATGGGGTGTATACATCGGACTCCACGTCTAGCTCACGTGGTTATATGTCTGTTATAGACTCTCCCACTAGTTAGCTCAGTTCAGTCTCAAATTAGTCAGTTCAGTTTTAGTTTGCTCAGTTCAGCATAGTTAGTTCAGACTCAGAAATCTCAGATATAAGGCATATCTTTGGCCATCAGATAGGGTCATCTCGACCATCCCAGTATATTTTAGTTATTTTAGTTCAGTATATTAGTGGTAATTTCATGTCATTCAGTTCAGTTATTTATAGTCAGTATTATGTTTTCTCCAGCTTACTCAGTACATTCAAAGTACTGATGCATGCCTTGTATGTTGTATCGTCTTATGATACAGTTGCAGGATCTCAGTCTCATCCTCGCTAGTCGCTCACTCTCAGAAGACTCCAGCTACACTTCTGGTGAATCCTCATCTTCAGAGGACGAAGATCATTTATTTCAGTTCCATCTTCTTCTTTATAGATCTGGAGTTAGCTGGGGGCTTGTCACAGTAACTCATCAGTTGTAGTGGCTTTCAGACACAGATCTGGTTATCAAACTTGTAGTTTTGGTTTAGTTGTTTTAAACTTCATGATTCAGTATCCATTTTCATGAATGCCTTATATTTTTACTTTAAATCTTCCACTATATTTATATGTTACTCAGAATACCAGTGTATGATAGACCAGGGGTTGACTTGGGGTTACTTCTGACTCCAAGTACTGTATCCTGTCTAGGGTGTAGACTCGGGGTGTGACAATAAGTAGTAGAATAGTAATCAAACTCCAAGGGTTTTCTTCATACCACTGTTCTTTTCCAAGGAGCATTTTTTCTTTTTCTTTTCCTTTGTTGTCAAACCGGGTTTGCACTTCCCAATGATAGATTGTGAGGCCACTCTCTTAAGGGAAAATGTCATGTCTTTCTTGAGTCTTCTATAGAGTTGTTTTCAGAGGTACCATAAAAAATTTTGAAATGTGGCATGAAATTTAGAAATGAAAAAATGGGCATTTGAAATGAGAAAGTAGCACTCTTTTGTCATACATTGTAGATTCCTTGTTTGGCTTATGAATTCGCATGTTCTAATGTCTTGAATCAATATCTTGTGATGATAATGACTTTTGTAGAATCTTTGGATGTGATGCCTTGTGTGGTGAGGATATTTGTGAATCTCATGCATATCTTCTTGTTTAGAACTTTTCCTAAGTGTAACTTAAGGCGAAATCCTAGATGTTGCTTCACTTAGAACATGATTTTAGGCTTTAATTTGACAAGTCACTCTATCCAAAATGGCCTCTGAAAATATCTTCCATTGCCAGCCAATGTTGAGCCTTTTGAACTATTTATTTTTGAAAACCGCATTACAAGCCGATGTCCCCTCTCGATTCCTTCTTCTTGGAACTAATCCTCACTAATTGCCAGTGGTGAGCGATTGAAAAAATGTGGGCTCAAATGCCTAGGGAGAGATAAGGAAATTTGTGTGTAAGAGGCAAAGAGCCTAAGTTTGGGGGTTTCAAGAAAGGGGGATAAATAAGAAACATAAATCTGAGGTAGCACCAAATTGTGAGAAAAAAATGAAATGATAAGCTAAGAGACCTTAAGATACCAAAAGAGAAAAGAGAAGCGGAATGGTGTTACCTCTTGAGTAGACAAGGCTTAATGTGATAGCCAAAGGAGTTATAAGGAAGACCTTTGAATGGAGGAATAAAAGAGAAAAATGATTGTGAATGGAGGAATAAGGTGGAGCGATATAAAGAAGTTAGATGGGAAGGGTTGAAGTGTTCACATAAAGGCATTAGGGATGACCTAGTCACTAGAACTAAATAGTTTTTTTACCATTACCCCTAGCCTTGATCATGACCCACAAGTCCTAATTGATTTTGAGTGTAGTTGCTCTACATTAGTGGCTAATTACACTAAGGGCAAGCCTATGGGTCAAGTTATGTGCATGAAGATTACTTTTGGGAGAGTGAGTGTGACCATCTTTTTCTAAAATCCCTTGTGTGTGCATTAATTCATGATAGGAAAAAGGGATTCTCTCCTTGATGAGTGGCATTATTCCTTTGGAGGACACCCTTACATTAAGGTAAAGATGTGATTGAGACATGAGTAGTGCAAGATCTAAGGCAAGCTTTGAATGTGCAGTGGCTATGAATTGAGATGATATATGTATTTCTTTTGATAGGCCAGTTTTGCAAGATGAAATCATTTGTGGATCATGCCCTTGAATTGTGGTGGCCTCTTGAAATGTTTCCATATATTTTTCTTTGATTTCGTTGGGGAATTTTCTTCTCTTTTTCAGTGAGTTAATGAGCATTTTTGGATTTTTATGGATTAAGTGGTCATTGGTGTCTAAACTCTTATCGAGTGGCATGTTTCTTAACTGATGAGAATTGCATTACATAAGAACAAGTAATGGTTCAAGTTTGGTGGTTTGATGAGTTGGTAATTTACCAACTCATTAGGATCTTGAGCATGAGCTTTAGCTTAATTTTCAAGTCATTTAGATGGATTTTATGCCCTTTTTGCCTCTTTATGTGCAGGTATCTGAGTTGAAGAGAAAGAGCAAGAAGTGGAGTAAAAAGGATGAAATCAGGTGAAAAAATGGCGCTACATTGGAGGACACTAGCGAAACACCGGTAAAATGGAGATGACCACTGACTTGAGGATAATGTGCAACCGGCAGCCATGGACATCAACCGGGGACTCGCCGGTTAAATCGCCTAATGGTTCCTGCACTTTCTGGACCAAGAAGTAAATGAATTGGTGGATCCGGATGAAGGCCGGTGAACCGCCGAAGGTGTCGCCGAATGGTCATGGAGAATCACTGGATGTGCGGTAGATAATGAACGGCGGTTTGCAGAATGCAACTGGCGAACTGCCAGCTCTCCCGCAAGTGACAAAACTCCTGAACAGGGGCAATTACATCCAACACTGGAAAAAAAAAGGAGATTGGTTGCCCTATTTTTGTATATAGTCTAGAAGAAAGTACTTTGAAAAACACTTTTATACTTTTTTAGCTTTTTGAACATTCCTTTTTCCTTGGAAAGAGAAGAACTCCATTGGAATAGATTGTTGAATATTGCTTTTCTTATTTTCTTCTTCTTTCCTTAGCAAAGTATAACCATTGTTGCAGACATATTTCGAGTTTGGTTTTGCTTGATCTTACTAATGAAATCATTGAGTTTATTGATGAATATACTCTTTAGTTTCTTAATCATCAGTAGCTAAATCATCAACTAGAGGTGTGTGATGATGGGTGCTTAATTAGATTGGATATTGCTAGATTCATCTTAATATTGCTTAATTAGTGTAAATCTGTTGAGTTTTATCCAATTCATAACTGATGATCCATAGTGTCAAATGTGGGTTTACTCTTCTATCACGACCCGACCATAGGCCCAGATCGAGACACGGGACAAAGAACCCTGAGAGGCTCCCAGTCGACCCATGGCATGAGCATGACATCTATAGATTAACATAATACATGCGGAAAAGTCTAACATGAAATAGCGGAAGTCTGAGAATACAATAACATCTGAACATGTTAAGACATAACACAATTCTGAAGCTGAAAGAAGTTCAAAGTTGAGGTGCACCACAATAATGAAGGTGCCTTCCAATTGAATCATATGGAGCTTGACCGCTAAATACATACTATGTTTTATAAGCCTCTACATACTGACTAGTCGATCGGACAAGACCCCAACTGACTCACTAAGTTTGAAGCTGAAAATACTAAACATAAGCTGATAAAAAGGCTCCTCGAAGGATAAGGACTCACCAACTCTTGCTAACGGATGCAAACTCTGAGGATCAGGCTAACGGCGGGGTTGAACCTGAATGTCCGAGCCTATATCATGAAACAATACAGCATAGAGTATGCAGTCAGTACTTGAAATGTACTGAGTATGCAAGGTAAGTAAAAACGGATAGTTAAAATACATAAGAGTTCATGAGACTAAAGCATGATCATAAAGTAAATATTGTAATGTAAACATAAGGCTCAAGGTTTTCAAACCATTCGTAATCCAATCATAATCATAGTCATAAGAGAAAACTTTATAAAACATAACCTGAGCCAAAGTAACATAAACATAACCATGCATAAGTCATGAGGAACACTGGAAGGAATCGTTTTAGCAGACACCATGATGATAAAGCCTTACATGATGCCCCACTACTTCGCCCAAATGGTCAGGACCGTCCCCGGCTTGCCAGGCAGAGGGATGTGCGTGCGTGGTGATATCACAGGGATCTAATAATAAATATATATACCTACAGTGGCACTTAGTTCTGACACCACAGGGCTTACCTAAATGCCGGTTCTACTTTGTGCTAGACACTGCTCCCAAAAATATGCATGTGAGGGCTTATATAGAAATCATAAAATCATTCATGAAATTCATGGCTAAATTAATAATAACATGATGGATCTCACTTGAAATACAAGATTGGCCATGAATAAGGGTCAATGAGTTGGTCAAGAGTCATAAATCAATAAATTATGAAAACCATGCATATTTGTAAGACATTTACATGCTTGATAATCATAAATCCATGATGAGTACTTGGAGAGAAATCATAACATGAATCATAAATCATAACTTAGGGCTTAAGAAGATCAATATCATAATGGAATCATAACTTGACTTTTCATGAACATACATAATTGGGCATAATTTAATTTAAAATTTGAAACTGTAAATTAATAATCAAAATAGTTATAAAATCTTCCCATAGATTATAAAATATGATTTGATACATGAAGGGAATTGACCCATAGATAGATCATAGAGAATTTCACAAGAATTTGAATAAACCCGTAAGATCATGAAACTTGAATCTAGAATTAAAATCCATGGAACTGAGAAGAATTTAGCGTATGATAGTGAAAGGAACTCATATTCATAGCCTCACATACCTGGATAAATCTGATTTACACTTCTTCTTGAAAGCCCACAGGAAATTGGAGTGAAATTGGAGAAGTTCTTCAGGCTTGATCTCCAAGGAAGAGATCTAATTTGTATCCATGGAATGGTAAGGCTTAGAATAGGTTTAAAACCCTTAAAACCCTGCTAACTGAGCTTAAAACNCTAACTGAGCTTAAAACGACGTAGTTTAGGACCTTACATCTTAGAAATTATGAAAATACCCTTAATGAAAAGTTTGAAATTTCTGCACTGCCAGTGACAACGAGTGATACCACGGGTCTTACCTTGATACCACAACTTGTGGTATCTGTCTGTTACTTCCTTACCTCATTCTTCAGTTCTCAGGTCCTAATACCACGACTCGACAGGACGAGTCGTCACATCAGACAATGATCCGTTGTATCCTCCTATTACTGCCTCTGATGAAACTGCATCTGGACTTTTCACAAGTAACACCATGACTCGTACCTTCACCCAACGAGTCGTGGGTTCCATCCGTTACATCGACTGGGGAATTTTCTTGCTCTTTCCCATGAGCACATACAATGACTCATTGTTTCTCACAACGAGTCATACCACAACTTGTACTACCCATCCCTCACTATTCCAGAACCAACCGATGAGTCCTACCTACGAGTCGTACCTTCAACCAACGAGTTGTTACAAGGACCGTTGTTACCAAATCCTTCCCACATAACTGCTAACCACTAGTGGTTCCTACGGGTCATGGGTCCTTCCTACGACTCATACCATCAGTCGTTCTTGAGGCAAATTTTTAGATTTTTCTGCTGCTTATCATTTCAAATTCCCGAGTCTAGTCTTAGGCCCTTCCGGAGTATTACAATATCTCCCCCTAGGGAACATTCATCCTCGAATGTGAATGAACATATTGAAAGCTGGGGAAAAGGACTGACATCTCAAATAATGAACATCTAAAGCTGAAAACTGATGGAGTGACTGACTTCGAACTAGAATACATAACTAAACTGAATTCATGAATCACACATACATGTATCGACATGAAAGAAACTGGAACACATAAATTGAATATGAAACTGAATAGAGTACTAAGGAGGAAACTGGTACCTCAAGATGAAACTGAGCCGGGAGGGAATAGATGCGGGTAGTTAGCCATCATATCTACTACAGCTTCCCATGTAGCTCCCTCAACATGCTGATTCCGCCACAAAACCTTTACTTAAGCTACATCCTTATTTCTTAGCTTTTGAACCTGGTGATCAAGTATTTCCATTGGGACCTCTTCGTAGCTGAGGCTATCCTTTACACCTACGCTCTCCACCGGGACAATCAAAGTCGGATCACCCATGCACTTCTTCAAAAGTGATACATGAAAGATCGGGTGCACTGAAGCCAATTATGAAGGCAACTCCAACTCATATGCTACCTTACCAACCCGTCTCACAATTCGGTACGGACCAACATAACAGGGACTGAGTTTCCCTTTATTTTCGAATCTCATCACTCCCTTCATGGGAGATGCCTTCAGAAAAACCCAATCATAAACTTCAAACTCAGGTTCTCTCCTCCTCACATCCGCATAGTACTTTTGACGACTCTGGGCTGTTTTCAACCTTTCCTTTATAAGCTGAACCTTCTCAATAGCCACATGTACTGAATCTGGTCCTATCAACACAACTTCACCGACCTTGAACCTACCAATAGGAAATCTACCTCTCCGCCCATAAAAAGCCTCAAACGTAGCCATCTTAATGTTGGAATGGTAGTTGTTGTTATATGAAAATTTAATGAGAGGAAAATGATCATCCCAATTACCCCTAAAATCAATCACACATTCCCTCAACATATCCTCAAGAGTCTGAATGGTTCGTTCAGCCTGACCATTTGTTTGTAGGTGAAATGCTGTGTTAAGCTTAACCTGAGTACAAAGTCCCTTCTGAAATGATCTCCAAAACTGGGAGATAAACTGAGTACCTCTATTTGATATGATGGAAAAGGGCACTCCATGCAGCCGAACTAACTCCCGATATACAACTTAGCATAATCCTCCACTGAATCGGTAGTTTTGACTAGTAGAAAATTAGCTGCTTTAGTCAACCTGTCTACAACCAACCAAATAGAGTCATACTGTCGATGAGTATGAGGCAACTCTGTAATGAAGTCCATATTGATTTCCTCCCACTTCCAAGTAAAGATAATAATGTCTTGAAGCACACCTTCGGGTCTTTGGTGCTCAACCTTCACCTGTTGATAGTTCGGACACTTAGCCACAAATTTCGATATATCCTTCTTAATGTCATTCCACCAATAAACTTCCAGGTCACGGTACATTTTGGTGGCACCTGGATTAATAGAATATCTAGAACCATGAGCCTCATGCAACATCTGCTCCCTCAAGTCATCAATTCTGGGTACACACAAATGACCCTGATATCGTAGCACACCATCTCCCCCTTGGGAGAAGACCTCCACCTTCTGATTTCGAACGAATTCCTTCAACTTTACTAAAATAGGATCCTCGTCTTATATAGCCTTGACTTCGGTCACCAAGGAGGATTTTTTGATCCATTTTGTACAATGGAACTACCATCCGTCAAGTCAACTAGACGAACTCCTAGCCGTGTAAGCCGATGCACATCCTTCACTAACTCTTTCTTCTCCTCATCTACATGGGTCAAACTCTCCATAGAAAGCCTGCTAAGAGCGTCCGCCACCACATTATACTTTCCCGGATGATAAAGGACACTCATATCATAATCTTTAAAAAGCTCTGACCACCTCGTTTGACGTAGATTTAAATCCTTCTGGGTAAACACATACTGTAGGCTTTTGTAGTCCATAAACATATCCACATGGACCTCGTATAGATAGTGTCTCCAAATCTTCAAGGAAAATACTACCGCTGCCAACTCGAGGTCATGAGTCAGATAGTTCTTTTCATGGACTTTCAGCTGCCTGGAAGCAATGGCTATAACCTTACCATGCTGCTTTAATACACAACCAAGGCCGATCTTTGAGGCGTCACAATATACCACAAACCCATCGGTACCCTCAGGTAGGGTTAACTCTGGTGGTGAGGTGAGTCGGGTCTTAAGCTCTTGGAAACTCTTCTTACAAGCCTCCAACCATTGAAACTTCACTTTCTTCTGGGTTAACTGAGTCAACGCGCTGCAATGGATGAATACCCTTTAACAAACCTCCGGTACTAACCAGCTAAACCCAAGAAACTCCCGATATCTGAAGGACTCCCTGGTCTAGGCCAATTCTTCACAACTTCTATCTTCTGAGAGTCCACCTGTACACCCTTACTTGACACCATGTGACCTAAAAATGCTACTGATTTTAACCAAAACTCACATTTACTGAACTTAGCATACAACTGGTGATCCTTAAGAGTCTGTAGAACCACCCTCAAATGAGCGGCATGCTCCTCCTCACTCCAAGAGTATATGAACATGTCATCTATGAACACGATCACGAACATACCCAAATACGGCTTGAACACCCTGTTCATTAAATTCATAAAAGCTGTAGGAGCATTTGTTAGTCCAAAAGACATAACTACAAACTCATAGTAACCATATTGAGTCCTGAAGGCTGTCTTCGGAATTTCACTCTCTCGAAACTTGAGCTGATGATACCCGGATCTGAGGTCTATCTTTGAAAAACACTTAGCACCCTGAAGCTGGTAAAACAAATCATCAATCCTGGGGAAGAGATATCTGTTCGTGATTGTCACCTTGTTCAATTTTTGATAATCGATGCACATTCGAAGGGAGTCATCCTTCTTTTGAACAAAGAGAATTGGGGCACCCCACAGGGATTTGCTCAGTCTAATGAAACCCTTGTCTAAGAGGTCCTTCCACTGCTCCTTCAACTCCTTTAGCTCAACTAGAGCCATTCTATAAGGAGGAATAGATATAGGCTGTGCATCGGGGAGAAGATCAATACCAAAATCAATTTCCCACTCGGGAAGAGTAGCCGATAAATCATCTGGAAACACTTATGGGTATTCACACACTACCGGAACTGACTGGATAGTCGAGGTTTCGGATGTAGCATCCTTAAACCTAACTAGATGGTACACGCAACCTTTATAGATCATCTTTCTGGACCTAAGGTAGGAAATAAAGCGACCTACAGGAACATCTAAACCACCCTTCCATTCTAGGATTAGCTCACCCACAAATAAAAACTCTATCATACGGGTTCTACAATTTACTGAGGCATAACATGCATGTAACCAATCCATTCCGAAGATAACATCAAAATATATCATGACTAGCTCTACTAAATCTGCTGATGTTACTTTCTAAAAGACTGTGACAGGGCAATTTCTATATACCCATCGAGCTATAACTGAATCACCGACTGGAGTAGAGACTGAGAAGGGTTCTGATAGGATTTCGGGACAAAATCTGAAACTACTAGCAGCATAGGGTGTCAAAAAATATAAAGTGGCCCCTGGATCTAACAATGCATATACATCAAGGTGGAATACTCGTAACATACCGGTGACCACATCTGGTGAAGTCTCTTGCTCCTATCGAGATGCAAGGGCATAAAAACTCTTCTGGCGCTGGCCACCACCTGTACTGGTGGATGCACCTTGCTGAGCTGGGCGTGGTGTGCTACTACTGAGCTGGTAGCCTGAGCACGACCTCTACCATCATCCTATCTAGCCAACGAACACTCCCGGTGCCTATGCCCGGATCTACCACACCCAAAGCAGATATCTGACCCAATCAAACACTCCCCTATCTGATTCTTGCAACACTTTTTGTAGACCGGAATGGTACGCTCCACCTGCATACTCCTCTGTCCCCTCGAACCAGATGCTCCACTCCTATGATCACCTTGCGGTCTAGATGGAGCATTGGCCGATGATGGTGCTGGAACAAGTGAACTCTGATGAGACTGTTGGCAATGTCTGCCTCCCGATCTCTCCTTAAAGAACCCAAACTATCTGTCCGAGCCCTCTTAGCCTTCCCTCTCTCATATGCATTGCCTCGATCTATTGGGCATACAAAACCAAGCGAGGGAAATCGATGTCCCAGTGAAACATAGTGGTCCTACAATCCTTGACCAGGTAGTCTGTTATCCCGTGCATAAACCTGCTCACTTGAGCTCTCTGATCAACCACCATCTATGGTGCATACCTAGACAAACGAGTGAACTCCAAAGCATATTCCAAGACCGTCATATTGTTCTGCTTCAGGTTCACAAACTAAGATGCTTTGATTTCCCTCATTTCTCAGGGAAAGAACCGATCCAGAAAAGCGGTATGGAACTCATCCCATCTAATGGGGTCCGCTTCAACTGTCCTGTTACCCTTCTATTGACTGAACCAGATATGCGAAGCCCCTTTCAATTGATACGAGGCTAAATCTATGCACTCATCCCTAGTCACTCCCATGATTTGGGTGATCTTCAGAACCTCATCAATAAACTCATATGAATCCTCGACCATCTTCAATCTGAGAAACTCTAGAGAGTTCATCCTCGGAAAATCTCTGACTCTCGCCGCTGCTGCATTCCCGTTCTGAGGGACATATGCTACCACATGTTGGTTGACTTAGGCGGTCAAAGCCTGAGCTAGCATCTTAGTGGCAGCCATAAACTTTGCATGGGCCACCTACTCGGGCACATGATCCGCAGGGGATGGTGGGGCCTGCTGGTGCCCATCCTCATTGCCATTCTCATGGACATTTCCATTTCCGTTTCTTCTTTTGTTAACTCAGTCAGGAGGCGTGTTTCTAAAAACGCATATAGCACGAGTTAGAAGAATAAAGAGACATTTCATCGCACAACATATTATCATGAAAGAAGGGAAGTTTCCTAAACATTTCGTGGCCTCTTCATCAGATGTATGGTGTGCTTCACACCCATGAAAAAGACTCTACTTAATGTGTCATTCAGGTGCCGTAGGACAATTCAAAACGTAATGCTCTGATACCAAGTTTGTCACGACCCGAACATAGGCCAGGATCGATACATGGACAAAGAACCCCAAGAGGCTCCAAGTTGACCCATGGCATGAATATTACATCTAAAGCTCAACATAATACATGAGGAAAAGTCAAACATGAAATAGCAGAATTCTAAGAATACAATAACATCTGAACATCTGAATACATAACACAATTATGAAGCTGAATACGTACTATGCCTGATAAGCCTCTACATACTAACGAGTCGATGGGACAAGACCCCAACTGACTCACAAAGTCTGAAACTGAAAACACTAAACATAATCTGATAAAATGGTTCCTCGAAGGATGAGGACTCACTAACTCTAAATGAGGGATGCAAACTTTGAGGATCAGGCTAACGGCGAGGCTGAACCTGAATGTCAAAGCCTGTATCATAAAATGATATAGCATAGTGTATGCAGTCAGTACTTGGAATGTATTGAGTATGCAAGGTAAGTAAAAATTGATAGTTAAAATACATAAGAGTTCGTAAGAGTAGGACACTGTGATCATAAAGTAAATATCGTAATGTAAACATAAGGTTCAAGGTTTTCAAACCATTCGTAATCCAATCATAATCATAGTCATAAAAAAACTTTACAAAAAATAACTAGAGGTAAAGTAACATAAACATAACAATGCAGAAGTCATGAGGAATAATGGGGGGCCTCATCTTAATTGACACTATCATGATAGAGCCTTACATTATGCCCCACTATTTTTTCCAAGTGGTCAGGACCGTCCTCGGCTTGCCAGGAAGGAGGACGTGCATATGTGGTGATAACATAGGGATCCAATAAGAAATATATATACCTATGGTGGCACGTAATTTTGAGATCATGGGGCTTACCTGAACGCCGGGTCTACTTGGTGCTAGACACTGCTCCCAAAAACATGCACATGAGGACTCATATAGCAATCATAAAATCATTCATGAAATTCATGGATAAATAAATAAACCATGATGGATCCTAATTGAAATACATGATTAGCCATGAATAGGGGCCCATGAGTTGACCAAGAGTCATAAATCCATAAAATCATGATAACCATGTATACATGTAAAACATTTACATACTTGATAATCATAAATCCATGATAAGTACTTGGAGAGAAATCATAATATAAACCATAACTTAGGGCTTAAGAAGATCAAGATCATAATGGAATTATAACTTGACTTTTCATGAACATACATAATTGGGCATAATTTAATTTAAAATTTGAAACTATAAATTAATAATCAAAATAGTTATAAAATCTGCCGATAGATCATAAAACATGATTTGATACATGAAGGGAGTTGAACCACAGATAGATCATAGAGAATTTCACAAGAATTGGAATAAACCCATAATATCATGAAACTTGAATCTAGAATTGAAATCCATGAAATTGAGAAGAATTTAGAGCATGAGAGTAAAAGAAACTCTCATTCATAGCCTCACATACCTGGTTAAATATGATTTACACTTACTCTTGAAAGTCCAAAGGAAATTAGAGAGAAATTGGGGAAGTTCTTCAAGCTTGATCTCCATGGAAGAGATCTAATTTGCATGCATGGAATGGTAAGGATTAGAATAGGTTTAACACCCTTAAAAACGTACTAACTGAGCTTAAAAATGACGTAGTTTAGGACCTTAGGGCTTAGAAATTACAAAAATACCCTTAATAAAAACTCTGAAATTTCTGCACTACCAGTGACAACAAGTGATACCACGGGTCATACCTTCATACCACGACTTGTGGTATCCGTCTGTTACTTCCTTCCCTTATTCTTCAGTTCTCGGATCCTGATACCATGACTCGACATGATGAGTCGTTACATCAAACAACGATCCATTATATCCTCCCATTACTGCCTCTGATGAAACTGCATCTGGACTTCCCATGAGTCACACCAAGACTCATATCTTCACTTAATGAGTCATGGGTTCCATCCGTTACTTCGACTGGGGGATTTTTCTGCTCCTTCCCACGGGCACATACAACGACTGTTGTTTCTCGCAATGAGTCATACCACGACTCATACTATCCATCCCTGACTATTCTAGAACCAACCCACGGCTCCTACCTACAAGTCGTACCTTCAATCAACTGGTCGTTACAAGGACAGTTGTTACCAACTCCTTCCCGCATAACTGCTAACCACGGGTGGTTCCTACGGGTCGTGGGTCCTTCCTATGACTCGTACCATCAGTCGTCATGAGGCAAAAATTTTAGATTTTTTTGCTGCTTCTCATTTCAAATTTCGGAGTCTAGTCTTAGGCACTCCCGGGGTATTACATTTTCTTACTTGATTTTATCTTGAAAAAAGAAGAATTCGATTATTTGGAGATAATTTAACTGTGGGAATGGATGTGATTGTGTGGAGTTGGGTTAGAAATAGACAAAACCCATGTTCATAATTCTAATTAGTAGTTGATGGATAGAAATAGCTTAGCTATTAACCCAAACTCTATTGGGCTAATTGAATTGTGTCTTGAGGTTCAAAAGGACTTGAGAAAAAGGCATCCATGAGGTTGAAACATAGGGTTCCATCTCGTCCAAAGTTATTTACACTTATTCACAATGATTGATGAGCTAGCATATCCTTATTTGATTAGCACCCCATCTACACCACACCTCTAGTCTTCTCTCATTATTGTCTATCAATTTTGGTTACTTTGTTATTTTGTAAAACTAGTTTAAAATCCATAATAGTGTTCACTTCATTTTCTCCCCTAAAATTTACTGTTTTATTTTTCTTAATTGGTGCGAATTAATTCAAATTTCCTAAAACAACAGTGGCGCAAATCATTCATTAGTCTGTGGGATTCGACCCCGACATCCCTTGGGAATATTTGTTTTGATACAATGATTGCTTACACTTTCTCTAAATGAGGAGTGTATTTGAGCGTTATCAACCTTTACTTTCAAGTCTCAAAGTGCTTAAGACTACTTTGGATCAATAAGTATGAGGTCTCACAAAAAGAGGGATTAAGCTATTATTGAAGCTAAGAAAGAATAAGGCTTTTAGGCTCAACGGGCTTAACTAGGGTGAATGACTAGGAAGGTTAAATAACTATAGGAAAAATTATCTTCTTCAAAGAAGTGCCTTGATCATCTATCAACTCCCTATCAACCAGTTATCTTGCATACACTAAGGCAAGTTCTAGATGCTACAATATATACATACAAAACAATTTAACTCACCTCTCATGGCAACAAGAATCTAATCAGTTTCTATCGCTACACATTCACACAATTATATTGAATAACAAGTTAAACTCATAATTAATCCCTAAGGATATGTTGAGTCAAATTAAAGAGATATGAGCGTCTCTTATGGATTCTAACTCATGCAATAAAGATGACCAATCTATTTTCTCTAGCATAGCGGCTAAGCAGAATATCAATAAGCATACATGCGGATGTCCTAGGACTCAATCCTAAAAAATTAGAAAAATCTGACGAAACTTCCCTTAAGATGGATGTCATCCATATATCATAGGAAAACGTCATTACTCTATGAATACAACGACTCAAAAAAAAAAATTTTACTCCCAAATAAAGAAACCAAACATAACCTAGTCCATACAAACATAACAAGTCAAACATTGCAGGAATCTAAGCAGTCAACATCATCATACTATCTATTACAATCCAAGACCTACAAATCATCAAAGTACTGCTACCAGGAATATAAAAATGGTACAACCTACAAATATAGCAATTAAATATCAACAGGAATCTAACTTTCCTCCACCCCACACTTTAAAAGGTGCACTGTCCTTAGTGCACACACAATAACATCATAAAGGGAGAGAAAAGAAACTTCCTAGTCGCTAAGCATCATCTTTCATGAACTCTGTAGTAGCATCATCCTCCTCCATGTCCGGATCATCAACACCATCAGTAAGTATTATAGCCTCATCATCATTAAGAGGCTCTTCAAAATTGGGCCCACTCGACACATCAATATAGCACTCTTTGTGAGCGAGTACTGTGCCTCTAAAGCCGACATCTCCTCTGCAGTGGCTGGTCGACCTCCTATCTTCAACTGTATTTCCATCATCCCAAATATATGACCCTGCCAACTCTCATCTCGGGCCTACCGATCAGCTATAGTAAGAGAGGGACCTGGGAAAGGGGCAATCTCCTTCAGCTTTGTGACATCTATCATCTGTCTAGCCAAATCCCCTGCCAAAGATAAAACAAGGTATGCTCCTCCTCGATACCTACCTCCCTCAAGTACATGGTTAAGAGACTGTCTTGACAATATTTCCATCTACAATTTTCTCATGATCTCCTTATATTGTGGTGAATCACAACACCAATATTAACCGGTATCCCCTTCATCAACATGTACACCAAAACAATCCTCTCACGAGTCACCTCTGTCAAATGTGTCCCAGGGAGAAAGACAGCACATATCAACTTCACCCAGACCTTTGCCTCTCTATTCAAATAAGTAAATGCAAGTGTGGAATGAGTGTAATTTTGATCCCTCGCCCATCGGGGGGATGAGTGCTCACTGCACAAAGTATGGCGGATGTCTCTGTATGGTGGCTTCTCCAACAAGATTAAATACTCCGAAGGGTCTACTGCAGGTGTCTCTAAGAAAGCATTGAACCTATTAGCTGTGAATCGCACCACCTATCCTCTTATCTTAACCTCTATGTGCTCTCTGAATGAGGTGTCCCAATTTGCATAGAATTCCCTCACAAAAGTGAGGTTGCATCTCTCTGGCTCATTGAAGATATAGCCAGCTCCAAACTCACGTATCTTTTCTCGAGTATCCGAGAACTCAAGTGCCAATTGGCCCTCATCTATCCAATTCTCAGGTGCATACTTGGATTCTTTTTGAGTGTTAAACCAAGTAAGCCCATGAGGCTCAACTGCTTTTGCTCCGAATATCCTTGCGGGGCCTGCTTTGGAGCCGAGGAACTAACTTCTATTCTTTTGGTCTACCCCTCTTTCGACTCTTCTCAGCTACAATCACCTCCTTTTCTTTTGGTGCCATGGTACCTATGAAGCAAAAAAAATCAACAACTCTACAAAATTAGTTTGTGAACCAAATGGCTAACTAACTATGGAAGGTGCAACATTCACCCCACACTTAATTTGCCAGCGTATATGTGAGAATTTGTCAAATAGAATACTCAAAACTTCCTCCATCATCATCCAATATCAATAATCCAATTTAATTCACTAACTCCATACTACACCGATTTCATGAAAGTTTTTCTTTCTTTTCAACTCTCCTCTAGCCTTTAACTTTTAATCAAGAATGCGCTATTTAGGTTATCCCTCTCACTTTTCTTCTCCAATTCACAATTCAAGTAATTCATGTAATGGAGTAACAATATTCAATTCAATCAACCAACAATAAACAATTTACTACCATTCAACAAGAATTAATCAAGAATTTCACCAACTCAAGCAATTGCCACATTCAAGAATTCAAAGCTTCATGTACTTTCTTTCTCTACAATTAATGCACCTACCCACCAGCATTCAAAAATTCAATTCAACTAACCCATCATCGCCAGAAGATCAAATCACCATATTCAACCAAGAATAAAGCTAACCAACAAACATAACATACAATCATGGGAGAATTTAAGAATTTAAGCTCATAAATCCCAAAAAATGAAATTCAAGTGTTTCACCATCAATGGTGATTTTGGGTTCTAAATCTTGGGGAAGAAGGGTGTGGGAGTATGCTTGCATCATTAATAAATCAAGAGAGAAGAAATATACTTACTTGAGTTGAAGATGAGAGCTTCACCAACTAGTTCGAGAAGACAAAAATAGAGGGGAGAAGGATTGGGAAGCTACATCTTTAAGGGAGAGAGACAGAGAAATTTTTGTTTTTTTTTGTTTTTCAACTTTTGAAAAGGATGAATAGGACTTTAAATAAAAGGTAGGGCATGGGATTTTATGTAATTTTAAAGTCTTTTGAGTCAATATTGAAAAAATATTTTCGACCAGATATCCTTTGGTGCTCCGCCCCTCTATCTCACCACAGTCGTAAAAAAAATTTCCTCAGGAGTTAGGGGTTGGCGCAGCGTGGCCCCTATAGCCTCACCTGACAAAAAAAAATTCTTTTAGGAATTAACTCCTAGCATCACATGCCAGGTGTCTCATCCCAGACTTACACTTTTTAGCTCAATGTCCCAACTTTTTCTTGCCTCTTATTCCCTATTCGTCTCTACAAAACAAATAAAAGAATACAAAATGTTAAAAAGAAAAAGAATGGGTTTCCTCCCATCAAGCGCCTTATTAAACATCGTGGCACAACAATCCTGGGTTGCCTCCCATATAGCGTCTGATTTTACATCGTGACATGACTATGGTACCCGTCACTCCTTCATTTGAGTGGACTTGTGACCATACTAAGGATCTACTATACTTTGATGCAACACTTTCCACTCCACTAACTGATTACAACCTCCAGGTTCTCCCGCCGGTTTCATCTTGAAGTCCTCATAATTAGATGGCATTTGTGCTGCTCTGAACACTTCAAACATTGCCTCCTAACCATCTACTCTCATAGACATCTTGACCGACTGAACATGTATGACTACGTCAGCGGTGGATAAAAATCCTCTACCTAGAATGAGAGGAACTTTTGCATCTGCCTCATAGTCTAAGATTATAAAGTCCACCGGCAGGATGAAAGGTCCTACCTTAATCAAGCCATCTTCAATGATTTTCTCGGGATAGGCTAGAGACCGATCCACAGGCCACAATGTCACTATGTAGGACATGGTTTACCTAATCCCAGAGTTTTGAATAGAGATGCAGACATCAAATTAATGCTCGCACCCAAATCACATTAGGCTAAACCAACTTCCTTGCTTCCAATAATGAAAAGAATAGTGAAACTCCCAGGATACTTTAACTTTTTAGGAATTTTATTCTTGATTCAGGAACTGCACTCTTCCGTAAGAGCCACAGTTTCACTTTTTATGCCTTCTCTTATTTTCCATGATATCCCTAAGATACCTAGCGTACTTTGAAACTTCCTACAAAAGCTCCACCAATGGAATATTCACATGAACCTGCTTCAACAACTCAAGAAACTTGCTACTGATTGTGCCCTCTATCTTTTTGTTCAACCTTTGAGGAAATGGGGAGATGGTCTAGCTACTGCAATTTTATGTTATGGGTTGCTAGACTCGCCTACCTCATTCTTTCATTTCATGACCTGTTCCTCATCAACTTTTTCTTTTCTAGGGACAACCTCATCCAGCTCCTTACCGCTGTGCAAGAAAATAGCATTTATATTTTCCTTGGGGTTCTTCTTGGTATTACCCGGGAGTGCCCCCGGTGGTCTGTTATTCTGTTGTATGGCCAATTTCCCTATTTTCCTTTCAAGCTCATGGATGGATTTTTACATTTCATTTACCACTTGCATCTATTGCACCATCTATTACTTCATTGTCTCCTCAAGAGAACTGCTCTGCTGCTAGCCTTGTGGCCTTTGATAAGTGATTTGGGCCTTTGAAAATTTTGATTCCCTCTCCATGGGAGATTTGCTCCATTTCGGTACCCTTGATTATAGCCATTACCTGCAAAAACTCCACCACGACCTTATTGTCCCAGAAAATATACAGACTCAGGATTAAGAGGACAACCTAGGTAGGCATGGCCTTCTCCACACGCCTTATATGATGATGGTGGGATTTGTAATTATTGTACCTGCTGCACTTGGCCTCTTGCTGGTGTAGTCACCAACTTACCGATCATATTTACCAACTGGCTAATGTCTGCCCTAATTGCTGCTACACCATCTGCCTCAAGTTTTTTCGGCACCTTTGCTTCTGCAAATCCTCTGCTTGAATCTTGATAATCCCGACTCCTCGCACACATGAGGTTCAAGAGAGCCTCAATTTCATCATAACTTTTGGAAAAAATCTGTCCTTGTGCAGTAGTGTAAGGGAGTATCTTAGATTTGGGCTTCAGACTCTCAATGAAGTTATTCCCAATTATCTCCTTAGGTTGCATATGGTGTGGACAATCCCTCAAGTAACCCTTGTAACATTCCCATGCTTGAGCTAGTATTTCTCCATCTCTCTGTATGAATCCATAGATCTTTCCTCTTAGTTCCTTAGTTCTTCTTGAAGAAAAAACCTATTGATGAACTTATTGGAGAGAATCTCCCAAGGGGTGATGGATCCTGTAGGCTCATTTTGAAGCCACTCCTTGGCCTCTCCGATTAGTGAGAACGAAAATTGAGTCAACTTGATATATTCATCTGACACGTTCTAGTAGTGGAATTTTTCACACAGCTCTACAAACATCATCAGATTCCTGTGGGGATCCTCGTGCAACTTGCCTTGAAATTGGCAAGTCTACCAACCCCACAGTCCCTTCTTTCAGCTCAAAGTTCTCAGTGATGGCCGGTTTAACAATTTCTTTATAAGCATTTTCCACATTCTTTCTACCAAACTGCATCACTATAACTCTCTCATTCTCTTTACCTACTGCTTTCCTGATGTTTTCCATAGCTAAACTTCGAAAGGTTCTCTCTATTTCAGGATCAAGAGAAGCTAAGGTTAGTCCTTGACTTCTTTTGCTTGGAATACACTGAGGAAAACAACCCTGTGAACTTCAACAAAAACAAGAAACAAACATAAAATATAGACTAGCAAAAACAATTCTAACCTACAAATAATTAAACAATATTCACGTCCCGGGCAATGATGCCAAAAACTTGATGTCACCCAAACACACACAAGTGCATGTGGTCGTCAAGTAATATAGGATTGTTAAGTCCAGATATCATACCCACAGGGACTTGTCAATTTAATCATTATAAGGTTGAACTTTGATTTCACTAATCTACGAAATAAGTAAAATGAAGATTTGTTTGCAAAATTAAACTATTAACACTTCAAATGTAAAAATTAACTAAAACGAATGCAAGCTTGATTTTATTTTGATAATAATGAAAGACTAGGGAAATGACACTTGGTTGGTTTCAAGTTGAGTTTTCAGACATAATTAAACTAGCATGATCTTCCTAAAGCAACCTTGATTATACTTGGATAATGATAACAGACTAGGGCAATGGAACTTGGTTAGTTTCAAGTTGAGTTTTCCAGACATAATTAAACTAGCATGACTCTTCATACGGTTTAGTTGCAAGTTACTATCCCATTTCTTGCCACTATCCCTAGCATCCAAGAACTATTTCATGAACCCTAACACCTATATCCCTATGATCGCAGGAGAACAATGAAACGACGATTATGCCTACTTGTATTTCAACTAAACGGGGTTGAAGGGTATATCCCTATCCTCAACAAAAACTTTTATCCTATCACCAATTGGTTCAAGGGTCTTTGAATTACCATTATGTATTTATTTTTAACCCTTTCGATTCCCTTTCTCAAATTTAATCGAAAGCCAACAGATTACTTACAAGGTGATCTGTATCATAAATAACAAATTAAAATAAATAAATACAAACAACCATAAAAGAAGAATCAAAACTAAATTTAATTCATCTATCAACCAATCAACCGTTCACCATAGCCACAACCCTAGAATATGAGTTTAGCCACCCATAGACAAGCGGAAAAACAAATACTTAGTCATCATCGTGAAAATATGAAATAAAGAAGAGAAAACCTAGTTGTAGAACCTTGTCTTCCTTCTAAATGGCTTACAAGCTTTCATGAATGAACTACGGAATAAAAATGAGTAAAGACTGCTCCAAGAAGTCTAGAAACTTCTCAACAAACGACCTAAGGCCACTATTTATAGATGAGCCTTCAAATAATTATTCTACCCTTTAAAACATCGCTTAAAAATCAATATTTTTCACCTCGGAATGGGTCTGGTGCGCCGCCCGTCCTATGTCACCATAGACTTAGTCAAATTTTTAGCAGTTTTCAGCTCCAGATAAGGCCTGGTGCGCCACCCAAGCCATAGCACCAGACTGAGAATTTTTTTCCTGAAATTTGAGGGCTGGTGCGGGGTGCCATCCATAGCATTGGACTAAGATTTTATTCTTCTGAAGTTTTGGACTTGGTGTGGGGCGCCAGCCATATCACCAAACCCGTCAGATCATAAATCTTTATTCCTTGCATCATTTTGAGTCCATTTTGCTTAATTTCCTGCTCAAATCAACTCAATCATTTGTTAGCGCATAAAAACACAACACACATAAATTTAAGCATAAATTAAGGATTACGAAGTCAAAACATGATCAAATATGGGTAAAAACATGGCAAATGGGCATGAAAATATGCCCAACGTCTGTTATATACACCTAGCATTGGCAATTGTGTAGTTTCGGATAATGGGCTCTCACGATCCATACCTTCTCAGTTTCTAAAATACTTCCAAAATATTTCAATCATCGTTGTAATAGTTTTTGGCCTTTTCATAAGGTTGGCACCTCTTGGTCTTTTCATAAAGCTTACACCTATTTGCCTTTTCATGAAGCTATCATGTTGGCTTATTTGCCCCTTTGAAACTTTTGATATGGTTTCATAAATCATAAAATAAGTAATAAGGAACACCCTAAAAATTATCTTATGAACATTTTAAGAAAATCATAGTCATTATCAATGCATAAGTTTAAGATTTTAAAAGGTTTGTAATGAATCATAAACTATAATAGCCTATCACATACCTTTAAGATCATGTTATAAACCTTAGAATAGATAATGGAACCTTTCGAGATATCATAGAAATGTGTGAGGAAAAAATCATGAACTTCATCTATGTAAATGAACAAAAACATCATTAAAGATTTCATATGGCTTATTTGAATATTGAACATTAAAAATCATGTAGGTAATTTAATAGATAGTTCACGATGAGAGTGGTTATCCCGAATATTTTGACCTTAGGAGTAAATAACCAATGAGAGTACTTAGACTTTTCCCATAGGGATATGTATGAATGATTACAACATTCGAGAAGGAGTTTTCCGTAGTTAGGAGTACTATTCATAGAGAGTTCTTGAAATAGTTTATGTGATAAGAGTTAGTTCAAGAGTTCATAATCATAGTATGTTTATATTCATGTTCATCGTGTCTAAAACATGGTTTATGGTCATAGGAATCCTATCATAAGTAAAATCCATAAGAGGAATCATCAAATTCAGATTTAGAAGAAAATTCATATTTTTCATATCTGGATAATTTCATGGTGAAAATCATAGAATTTATGGAAGAGGGATACCATATAGAATGAATAATATCATAGAGAATTCTTAAAGTTCATAAGGAATCAATAATAACAAGATGTAATATTTCATCATAAACCCTAACTAATTCATGGAGAAAAACTCGTAGACATGAATAACATAGCGTGAAGAAGAACAAAGATGTTCCCACACATAAAGGTAGCCTTACATATCTTATTCTCCATCTTATAATAGTACCACAAATATATATTCATTGTAGAGGTAAATATTAGTGAAAGCAAAGTAGCTCAAAAATTCACTTCTTGAACCCTAACTGTGGTTCTTGGTGTTGCTAGAGATTGAAGGCGAATTTAATGTTAGAATTGTCTATAACTTAAAGGAATCATGTTTTATGGTTGTTAAGAACTCTTACCTTGCCTTATAATGAAGAAAGAAAATTACACACGGGTAACCCTTGGAGACCTTTATGTGAAGAGAGAAGTGGAGAATGAAGTTAGAACTCATTTGGGGTACTTATAGATGAACGCAATGGTGCTGGCCACACACATCTCTGCAAGTTGCAGCCATATCTACAAGGTTATATCCATCTATGCGAGGCCACAGAGGAAGTCAAGAAGAATATCACACACAACTCCTCTAGGTCGTAGACATTTCTACTTCTGCCACCTTCCAGTAAAAAAATTATATCTTCTTGTAGAAAAGTCTAGACGAAAAGAAATGATATAATGCATTGGAAACTAGATTCAAAGATCTTCAATTTGATAGGTAGCACACCCTCCAAATCCAAATATATTGGGAGTTATACTCATTTAAAGGTGGAGCTTGCACAAGCTTATACAAACATTTAATTGGTGGAGAAACTTCCAACCCAACTTGGTTCTAGAGTTCACTTATGATCTTAATTCACATCCAACATACTTCTCACACTCAAGCCTTGACCTTTATTACTAAGTATAACCAAATTCACTGAATTCAGGTCTAATTACGTAATTGAATGGTTCAAACCATAGTTTGAGGGTACGAGGTGTTAGAGGTAGTGCATTGGTCACTTTGTACTCCATTTCTTAAATTTACCAAGAGTTCATCTTCATATTGTTTCATCTTGATTCTCTCCACAATATAATATCGCGATTGAGTGATCCCGCCCAACTCACTACCACCAATGTCATCCAACCGAACTCTAAGACTAGAAAGTCTTCCAATCTCTCTACCCATTGACATGTCACGAGGTCAGAGATATGCTAAGGTACCCACAGACTTATGGCTCAAGGTGTTGACAACAACATTCACCTTACCCAGGTGATACAAAATATTCAAATCTTAGTCTTTCAACAACTCCAACCACCTTCTTTGTTTGAGATTTAACTTACACTTTTTGAAAATATATTGCGAGCTGTTATGATCAGTGAATACATTATAGTGCTTACCATAAAAATAGTGACATCATATCCTTAGCGTAAATACTTACAGCAACTAACTCAAAATCATGAGTCGGATAATTCCTTTTGTGCTTCTTCAATTGACATAAAGCATAGACAATTACCGTACCCTCTTGAATTAACACACAACCTAATCTGACTCTAAAAGGATCACAATACACCATGTAACTGCCAGATCCTGAAGACTGAGCTAAAATAGGAGCTGAAGTCAATCTCATCTTTAGCTATTAAAAACTCTCTTCACATGCCTCAGACCATTGAAACTTAGCAATCTTCTGAGTCAATTTAGTAAGTGGTAAAACTATATATAAAAACCCTTCTATAAACTTTTGGTAGTACCATGCCAAACACAAAAAGCTATGAATATCGATAGAATTTGTGGGCCTTGGTCAGTCCTTTACTACTTAAATATTTTGAGGTAAACTTTGATACCATCATTGGATACCGTGTGATCCAAAAATACCATAGAGTTAAGCCAAAATTCACATTAAGAGAATTTTGCATAAAGTTTTTTTTCCTTAAGTGTTTGCAAAGTTATTCTCAAGAGATTCACATGCTCTTCGTGTCTTATTTTGTAATCAAAATATCATCAATGAACTGATCAAGAAAAGGAATGAAAATGCAATTCATCAAATCCATAAATGCAACTAGTGCATTAGTCAATCCAAAGTACCTCATAAAAAATTCAAAATGACCATAGAGGGTGAGAACATATTTTCAGAATATCTTTCTATTTTATCTTCAGCTGATGATACCTTTAGTGTAGGTCAATTTTAGAAAATAAATTAGCTCCTTGAAGTTGGTCAAATAAATCGTTAATCCTTGGCAAGGGGTATTTATTCTTGATGGTCACTTTCTTATGTTGGTTGTAATCGATACACATTATGAGAGACCCATCCTTTTACCTACCAAATAAGACCAGAGCACCTCAAAGTGAAGCCCTCAATCGAATATACTTTATCTAGAAAATCCTTCGGTTGCTCTTTCAATTTGCACAACTCAGCAGAAGCCAGAGATAGGGTCGAAATAGATATTAGATGAGTATCAGGAATAACATTGATCTCAGAATCAATAACTCTAACTAGTGGAAAACTAGATAGCTCCTCGAGAAATACTTAAGGAAACTCATTGACCATAGGCACTGAGTGAAATTTGGGTACAACAGCTTAAGTGTAATTCACAACAACTAGGTGATGTACATACCCTTTGGAGATCGTCTTTCTAGAATTAATACAAAAAATAAAACTACACCGAGTAAAATCACCCTTCCATTTTAGAATTACTATTTTGTATCGACAATCCATAGTTGCATAACAAGTGGATCCATTTCCATGATCACATCAAAGGTCCATCATCTCAAATTTAACTAAATCGATGGTGGTCTCATGCCTTTTTACTATGATTATACAACTTCTGTAAACTCTAGAAGCAATAGTAGGAACACCAAAAAGGGTGTTAATAGAAAAAGGTTCTATCAAAAGCTCGAGCACTACTCCAAAAATCAAGAGCAAATAGAAAGTCACGTATGATAAATTTGATCCAGGATCAATCATTAATACGCATTATAAGTGCAAATGGTAAGGACACTTGTAACTACAACATCAGAAGTCTCATTTGTCTATCTCTGAGCCATACCATAGAGTCGAGCTTGACCCTCATTCCTAGTATTAGCAGCAATATTACCATGAGAATTTGAGACATTATTATTATTTCTAACAGGATCATTCTTAGCAGTAATAGGTGTTGGAGCATTGTTCCTCTGGCTAAACGAGTTAGACAACTCTCTTTTAGGTCTTCTAAATCCCTCTTGATGTGTCTTATAATTCCACAATGATGAAGACATGACTCTTAAGGTTATTGGATTGATAAGTCATACTGTGGTTGTTATGATTCTTCCTTAATTTGTCAGACTAAACATTAGACTATGCAGGTGTAGAAGATCTTCTCTTTTGTCCCCACTATAAGTATTGTTATAACCACTGAACAAGCCTTCTCTGCTCCTTTTCTAGTCTTCCTTGACTTCCAATCTTCTTGCTCCTAAAAGAAAAACCTTCCAAAGACACAAATATATATATGTGGGAGACATAGCAGCAGCAACATATACTGATTTAATATAAGGTTTCAAACCATAAATGGACCTTCTTAACTTCAGCCTCTCAGTAGGGATCATATACATAGAATACCGAGCCAAGCAGGTGAACTATAAGCTATACTCACGAATAGTGATCATGCCTCACTCCAATTGTTCAAAATGCAGCTAGAGGAAACCATGCTTTCTTAGAAAGAAACCTATCCATGAACGCTCTTTCAAACTCAGCCCAAGTAGGAGTAGAATCAATAGTGAAATGCTCGCTCTATCCTACCTCGAACCCAATAATGAATTACATCCTTGCACTGATACACAAAAAATTCATCTGCATCAGAACCATGAGCAGCCATATCCGTGAGGGCCTTAAAAGTCTCATCCATAAAACACTAAAGTTATCCTTTATGCACGAACCATAGAACTTTGGTGAGTTTAGGCTAAGAAAGTGCTTGAGCCTTCCTACACAAATTTCAAATATAGTCTGAAGACCTCCATGTTGATGTTGGGCTGCTATTAGAGTAGTAAGCATCTAAATGGAACTTTACATAGATAATATGTCGGGTTTTATGACATATTCTGATACCTTTTTGCATAATATTTGAATAACTTTTACCATGATTTCGATCAAATTCCGATGTTAAAATATTGTGTTGTGGGTATTTGTGAGAAAAAGAGAATGTAAAGACCTAGACATCGTTACGGGATGGATAAGGGCATAAAACACAGAAAACTGGCTAAGAAAGAGATAGGGAGGCTATGAAATAAACTAGTATAGAACTGTGCGATTTTGGATAGCTATTGGTCTAGGGGACCACTGCAATAGTGGGGTTCCCGCTATAGTGAGACCGTGGTAGCGATCGGAGTCCCGTCGTGGTGGAATGATGGAGTAATCGCTGGAACCGCCGACGAGACCCTATGGCTGATGTAGCGGGTCCGCTGCAGCGAAAATATGACCACTGCAGTGGACGATGGGAGATAGAAAGTGGGTTTTAAGTGGAAATTATCGGGTTTTACCCCATTATTCTCAAAAAGTCAATCAGAAGGGATAAAGGACAAAAAATTTCTCCATGGAAGTAAACTACTCTCTGAAGGTAAGAATCTTAATTCTCCTACCTCTATTATGATTAGTGTTGATCCTAGATTTCTTGTGGACCTTTAATGGTGGAAGTTATATAGAGAAAAACCCTAATTTTATGAACTAGGTATGAGATTCTGGGGGAGTAATGTCACGCCCCGAGTCTATACCCTGGACGAGATACGGTACTTGGAGGTACAATTAACCCTAAGTCAACCCATGGTCTATCATAACACTAGCATTCTGAGTAAAAACATAGAGGAAACTTTAAGATCGTAAATTGAAACATCTTTGAAGAAGAACTAAATCATAAAGTTTTATACAACTGAAAAAAAACTGAACATCTAAATCTCTATTTGTGTCTGAAAAGCCATCTATCTGATGAGTTGTTGGGACAAGCCCCCAGCTAACTCTAAATCTAAATGAAAGAAATATAACTTAAAGAAATAATCCTCATCCTTGAAAGATGAAGACTCACCAATGGTCAAAGACATTCCCTAAATTGAGATACTAATCTGAAATTCTATACTGAACTGATCTGACCTGACTAATCTGACACTGAACTGAGCTGACTAGTGGAAGAGTCTATAACCGACATATAACCATGTGAGCTAGACGTGGAGTCCAATGTATACACCCCATCAGTAGGACCCAATATACCTTTCCAAGGTATAAAGGAATGAACTGAGTGATCACAGGTCTAGGGCCATGAGGCCAATAAAATATAATCTACGATGGCAATGTAGTTTTGGGAACCTGGGTGCTTAGAAGCCTGGTCTTCTCACCTACTCCCACTGGAGAGTACTAGACTAAATACTAAGCTAATAGCTCAAAATTGGAGCCCAAGACTAAGTCAGGTATACCTATCTGGAAGTACCCCTAGAGTCTTATTGGACCGGATTCTGTAACTGGTGTTCTAAGACTGGTCAGAGCTGCTTATCTGGAAGCGTCGTAACCCTGGATATAAAGCCTAGCATAATCCTCGGCTGAGTCTATAGTTTTAACTGGGAGGAAGTGTGCTAACTTAGTCATCCGATCTACTATCACCCAAATTGAGTCATGTTGCCGACGAGTCCGAGGTTGACCTGTAATAAAATCCATATTTACTTCTTCCAACTTCCATGTGGGTATGCTGATATCTTGATTCATACCTCTAGTCTCTAGTGATCTACTTTGACCTGCTGGCAGTTCGGGCACTTAGCTACAATTTTTGCGATATCTCTCTTCATGTCGTTCCACCAGCAAATATCCCGTAAGTCACGGTACATGTTAGTAGCACCTGGGTGGATGGAATATCTCAAACTGTGTGCTTCAGCCAGTATCTGCTGTTTCAACTCACCCACATCTAGTACACACAACCTACCCTGGTAACGGAGTACACCATATCTCCCTTGGGAGAAAGCCTCCACTTCTTTTCTAAGAACCGCCTCCTTCAGCTTAAGCAGTATGGGTACTTCATGCTACCTTGACTTAACTTCAACTACCAACGAGGAATCTGATCCACTATACACAACTACTCTGCCTTCAGCTGTATCAAACAACTGTACTCCCAACCAAGCTAACCTGTGTATATCCTTTGCCCGTTCCTTTTTTCCCTCTTCAACATGAACCACACTCTCCATAGATACTCTGCTTAGGGCATCAACCACCATATTAGCTTTACCCAGGTTATATAGCACGCTCATGTCATAGTCCTTTAGTAGCTCCAACCACCTTCTCTAACGAAGATTTAGATCTTTCTGACTGAACACATACTAAAGGCTATTGTGATCGGTGAAAACATCCACATCAGCCCTATACAGGTAGTGCCTCCATATTTTCAATGCAAACACCACCACTTCCAACTCCAGGTCATTAGTCGGATAGTTCTTTTCATGAACCTTGAGTTGTTTGGAGGCGTAGGCTATCACCTTACCCTACTTCATCAGCACACAACTGAGTCCAACTTTGGAAGCGTCAAAATACACTACAAACCCATTTGATCCTTCTGGTTAGGTCAAAATTGGAGCGGTAGTGAGTCGAGTTTTTAACTCATGAAAACTTTTCTCACAAGCATCTGACCACTGAAATTTCACCTTTTTCTGAGTCAACCTAGTTAGAGGAGATTCAATTAAGGAAAACCTTTAAGAAAACGTCAGTAATAATCGTCTAGACCCAAGAAACTTATAATTTCAGTTGGGGAGGTAGGTCTGGGCAAGTCTTTCACAACTTTTATCTTTTGAGGATCTACCTGAATACCCTCACCCGAGATCACATGACCAAGGAAAGTCACAAACTCACCCAAAATTCGCATTTGCTGATCTTGGCAAACAACTAGAGATCTCTGAGTGTCTGAAGCACTATCCTCAGGTGATTAGCATGTTCTTCCTCATTTCTGGAGTATACCAGAATTTCGCCAATAAATACAATGACGAACATATCTAGATACCGCTTGAAGACTCTGCTCATCAGGTCCATAAAAGTTGTGGGGGCATTTTTTAGTTTGAAGGACATAACCATAAATTTGAAGTGACCGTACCGAGTTCTGAAGGCTGTTTTCGGTTTGTCATACTCTCTGACTCTTATCTGATGATACCCCGACTTGAGATTTATCTTGGAGAAATAACTAGCTCCCTGAAGCTGATCGAACAAGTCATCAATCCTGGGTAGGGGATACCTGTTCTTGACTATGACCTTGTTCAATTGATGGTAATCGATGCACATTCTGAGGGTACCGTCTTTCTTTCACACGAATAGTACTAGAGTACCCCAAGGAGAGATGTTGGGTCTGAAAAAATCTTTATCAAGAAGGTCCTTTAGCTTCTCCTTCAACTCCTTAAGCTCAGCTGGAGCCATTCTGTTAGGAGGGATGGAGATGGGCTGATTTTCTAGAAGAAGGTCTATGCCGAAGTTTATTTCCCGCTCAGGAGGGACTCCGTGAAGATCTTTAGGAAACACATCAGAGAACTCGCTGACCACTGGAACTGACTGGATAGTTAGGGTCTCAGAGCTGGAATCTTTGACCTAAACTAGATGATAAATACACCCTTTGAGAATAATCTTTCTGCCCTTATTGTAGGAAATAAACTGACCCTTAGGCATTGAACTACTGCCCGTCCACTCTAAAGCTGGCTCATTAGGGAACTGAAACCTGATGACTCTAGTTCTTTAGTGACTGAGGCATAACCAGAATGTAACCAATCCATGCCAAGAATGAGGTCAAAGCCAACCGTGTCTAATTCTATAAGATCAGCTAGAATGACTTTATTGAAGATTGAGACTTGGTAGTTCCTATACACCCGGCTGGCTCTAACTAACTCGCCAACTGGGGTGGAGACTAAGAATGGTTCTGAGAGGACCTATGGACTGATATCAAACTAGACTGCTACATAGGAAGTCACGAACAAAAGTGTGGCTCCTGTATCTAGTAGGGCGTACACGTCTAGATGAAAAAATGTAACATACCCATAACCACATTAGGTGAGCTCTCCTGATCCTGATGAGAGGACAAAGCATAAAAATTGTTTTGGTGCTGGCCGCCATCCGTACCTGGAGTGTTGGCCTGCTGAGCTGGTCGGCCTGTTGGAGCAGCTAAAGTGGTGGATTGTGATCTCCCCCTTCCTGCTGACAGGCATTCTTTGAGCCGATGACCAAGCTGTCCACACCCAAAACAACCCTCTTGGCCCTAAAGATACTCTCCTAGATAGTTCTTGCCACACTTAGGGAAAGCTGGGTAGCTGTAGCGGTTGCTAGTGCTATGACTCTAGGATTATGAGCCAGATGCTCCACTCTTTCGATACTTGCGGGATCGGAAGGTAGGGGCACTAGCTAAAGTGGGTTTTGGAGCCCTCTACTGCTGCTACTATGGGCGGCTACTACTGCCAGATCTCTAGTGGCCATAATCTGACTAGCCAATTCTTTCCCTTTTGTTCTCCTGCTCCAAGTCTTTTAATTTTTTTCACCTCAATTTGCTAGGCATGAACTATGAGGCTAGAAAGATCGATGTCCTTAATAAGCATTGCAGTCCTCCATGATCACGGGCAAAAATATCATGCCCGTGATACGCTTTGCAACTTAAATTAGTCGTGTTGTCTAAGCTATTTTATACATTTTCATGTGATTTTATATAAA
>JACEIK010005694.1:89786-104889 GCA_018107945.1 Datura stramonium
GGTCCAGTCCCTGTGGGTTCGACAATCCGGTTCTTAAAAAGAGCCACTATATTACTTGCACGACCCGTACACTTGCGGACGCACTCGATGTGAAAAAGAGACGTCAAGTTTTTGGCACCATTGCCGGGGAACAAATACGGGGACGTCACTGCACTCCTTGAGGACCAAGTTCAACACTCTGTTAACAAATTTCAGCATACGAGTCCTTGGCTCGGCTTCCATCTCTGTAGCATATTTAGACAACCCTGTGAATTCCAGTGCATAATCTTCCACCATCCGATTTCCCTATTTTAGATTCATGAATTCAGCAACTTTAGCCTCCATGAGTTCCCGGGGAAAGAATCGATTGAGGAAGGTTGTAGTGAACTCCTCCCATTCCACCGGTCCTACTCCCGCTGGTCTCCCCTCCTTCCACTGTTCGTACCAGATCTGGGCTACCCCTTTCAGCTAGTAGGAAGCCAGGTCGGCACTCTCCGAGGATCTAACACCCATGATTGGGGTGATCTTTCTAATCTCATCCACAAACTCCTATGGGTCCTCTCCCACCTTAGATCCATGGAAAACTGGAGGGTTCATATGAGTGAAGTCCTGAACTCGAGCAGCTGCTGCAGACCCATTATTGTTGATCGAGACCACCTGCTGGTTCACTTGATTAGTAAATGTCTGTGTGAGTAGTTGGATGGCCGCCCTGGACTCTACAGAGGACACTGAGTTGTCCTGAGGGGATGCTGGAGCTGCTGGGGCACGTCGATGAGCGTTACTGGCCCTTCTTCCATTACCACATCGTGGAGGTATGATTTCACTAAAATGAAATAGAGCACAAGTTAGGAGAATGATTCTGGTATTGAATTTCAATGCATGATAAAGAGTATGAACAGAAGGGAGTTTTCCTACTATCATCTTGTAGCCTCCCCGTCATAAGTGTGGCGCGCTTCACACCCATGAAAAGAACTCTACTCGACGTGGCTTTCAGACATCCTAGGATACTCTAAATCTAGTGCTCTGATACCAAGTTTGTCACGCCCCGAGTCTATACCCTGGATGAGACACGGTACTTGGAGTTACAAGTAAACCTAAGTCAACCCATGGTCTATCATAACACTGGTTCTCTAAGTAAAAACATAGCGGAAGCTTTAAAATCATAAATTAAAACATCTTTAAAGAAGAACTAAATCATAAAGTTTTATACAGCTAAAAACAAACTGGACATCTGAATCTCTATTTGTGTCTGAAAAGCCATCTATCTGATGAGTTGTTGGGACAAGCCCCTAGCTAACTCTAAGTTAAAATGAAAGAAATATAAATGAAAGAAATAATCCTTATCCCCGAAAGATGAGGACTCACACATTATGCAGCTGGAAACTTCTAAGCGAGATCTGCTAACCGTGTTGGGACTGAGAACCTGCAGTTGTATCATAAAATAATACATCATAAAAGGTATGCATCAGTACTTTGAATGTACTGAGTAAGTGAGAGAACCCATAACATGAAGGATAAAACAACTGAACTGCAGAGACATATAATGAACAATTGAAATATTGTAACTAAATAAACTGATATATTGAGATGGTCAAAGTGACCTTGAATAATGGTTACAAACATGCCCTAAACTGAGATACTAATATGAAATTCTATACTAAATTGATCTGAATTGACTAATCTGAGACTGAACTGAGTTGACTAGAAGGAGAGTCTATAACCGATATATAACCACGTTAGCTAGACATAGAGTTCGATGTATACACACCATCCGTAAGTACCAATATATCTTTCTAGGGTATAAAGGCATGAATTGAGTGATAATAGGTGTGGGGACATGAGGCAAATAAAATATAACATATGGTGGCAACGTAGTTCTGGGAACCTGGGTGCGCTGGAACCCCGATCTGCTCGAAGCTAAGTCCTACTCCCACTTGTTAGTCCTAGACTGACTACTAAGCTGATAGCTCGAAATTGGGGCCCAATACTAAGTCAGGGATACCTATCTGGAAGTACACTAAGAGTCTTATTGGACCGGATTTAGTAACTGGTGTTCTAAGACTAGTCAAAGCTGCTTATCTAGAAGCGTCGTAACCGTCTAAATAACAAACTATAATTTGAAACTAGGGTCCTAAGGCTGGTCAGAGCTGCTTATCAGAAAGTTTCATGAACACCTAGATAACCACTAAAATATGATATTGAGTCTAATACGAATAACTCGGAGGTATCACGAACACCTCAAGAATTAACTATAGTCAAACTGATCAGCTGGCATTTTTCTGGACCATGCTGAGGTTGCTAAATTCTGACTGAGACTAGACTAACATGAATCTGACTGAATTCTCAACATTTTTGAGAAAAATGGGAAAGCTGAACTGATAAAATCAAGGCAAAAGGAAGAACTAGTCCAACAGGCAAAATCTAGTTTATTGAATTCAAAGCTAGGGCTAAAACCATTCTTACAAGAATAAGTATTAACATGATAACTAGGTAGTGAAAATATGACAACAATCAACATAGACAATATTCCACATGCTATGAATGAAGTCTTACATATCATTTATTAACATTAGAAAGTTCAGGGCTAGAACTGATAGAGAAGATAGAGTAGACTTTTGGGGAAACAAGGGAACAAATATTCCCTTGTTGAATTCCCACATACCTAGTGATGGAAATCCTGAGAGAACCCCTTGAATATCTTAGGAAAATTCGATTTCCCTAGCTTCTGCTCTATGTCTTTCTGAGAGAAATTTTACGTTCTCACTGTTGAGGGGATGTGAGAAATGAAATAAACTGTCAATAACCCCCTCTAAAACCCCTGATTTAAATCCAAAACTATGTAGTTTAGACTCTAGGAGTTTAGGAAATTACGTAAAACTCCCTAGGAAATTCAGAAGAACAAGGACCCTGCCAGTCTCCATGAGGCACTCCACAAGTCGTGAGGTCAGTGACGACTTGTGGTGTCCAACCGTGATATGCACTGGAAATTTTCTATAGATTCCCCAATCTGCCAAAGACTGACTTTATGAGTCGTTGAGAGACCTAAAGACTCGTGACGTCTCCCGTTGCCACTAAACCAAAATTCCTCTTCAAGGGTCACCACAAGCTACTTGATGATTCGTTATCGGTCACCACAACTCGTGGTACTACCTATAATCCTCACTGTCGAAAACCCCTGGGGGTCACCACGTATGACACCTCGACTCGTGGTGTCCCAAATGAGTCGTGGTGAGGACCCATTAAGTGCACTTCCCGAATTTTCCAACTTTTAGTCAACCCATGACCACTACTCACACAATGACTCATGGTGTTGACCACGACTCATGGTTACACCTGTAATCACTCAATTTACCAAATTTTCAGCCAAGTCCAAACCCTTCCACACGAGGCACTCCACGACTCTTGGCCTACCCCACGGGTCACAGGACTACTCGTTTTGTGACCTGGTGCAAAAAATCCTATTTTCTCCATTTCAGCTCCCGGGTCTAACCTTAGGGTTTTTGGGTCATTATAAGTAATGGGAGATCTTATTGTTGAAATTTTAATAATGTATACTTCCTAGGGTCCCTCTTGTTAATGTTGATGGGTTAGACAAGGTGGGGACCAAGAACTAGGTGGAAGAGAAGGGTTTCTATTAAATTTCCCTGAAAAGAGAAGGGTTTTATCGAATTAGGCCCTATCTTGAGAAGTGATTAATCAATAATTATATGTGTGTATATTTTGAACAATCTAGAGCATTGAGGAAGGGCAAAGCTCCTGCAGAGTAGCGAAGCCGATAATCTCGAGTAATCGAGGTAGGTTATGATTTATATGGATAGACCTATACAATGGTATATATATTGTGCAATGTTGATATATGATTGGTCTTTGGAAATTTACGTGATATGTGAGTCTATTTTTGATAATTTATTTCAAGAATGTGGCTATGATGTGATATTGAACCGAGATGACTTGTTTAAAAGATTATGTAAATGATAATGGAATTAACTGTGCTGAATGTTTAGTAGAGTGATCACACTTCGTTAATGAGAGAGTTGTTAATTGATAATGGCTTACTTGAGTAGTAGATTGTAACCTTTTGTATGATGAAACAATGCACTTGATCTGTTCTTTTTAAGAGAATGATGAATGATAGAATTTACATCCTAAAATGAGAGGCTCAAGCTCGAGGGGAGTATCCGGGCGAGCAAATAACATTATATGAGAGGCTCGAGCCTGAGGGGTGTATCCAAGTGAGCGAATAACATTATTTGAGTGGCTCATTTCTGAAGGGAGCATACGAACGAGCATATGAGTTGGAGCGGGTGCCACGCCGGCACAGTACACGAATTTCTAGAGTCCCTTGCAGATCATGACTGGTTGGGCACAAATAAGACCCTTTGGTGTGTGTGTATATGATTCGTGTGGTTGAGTGATAAGGTGAGATGGCGGAGCGTGTTCCCGTCATATTACCCTTGGTTGTGTTGTTTGCTTTTTGTTTTGTGATTTCATTTATGTTCATGAAGTTGATGAGAAACATGCTATGAGAATGTGCGAAGTATCATGGATATGATATGAATTGATGACAAAGAACATGTCTTTAGTGCTAAGTGTGACTTTGTCATTGTCTGTAGTTATTGAGTAGTCGTCTCTATGAATAACTAAGGAATTTTAGCTCTTAATAGCTTATGGGATTGTTGTTTTATTATACATGTTTGATGGACTCATGGAGTATGTGAAATGTTAAACTGTTGATCTATTGAACTGTGGGATGGATGAACTGAGAAGAGTGCAGCATATCGAGCTACTGTCTAAGTAGTGCCACTATAGTGGAACCATTTTCGCTACGGTGGGACCGTTGTAGCGGACAAGTGACCACTGGAGCGAGAGCTCTAATCCAGTGAGCAGGCTGACTAATTCCTGAGTAGAGCTAGTGTTCATAAAATGTCTTTGTACTTCTATATAATGTTGTGGACCCTTTTTATATCACTTTTTCTTTAGATATATGTTATTATGTAAGGTCGATCGATGATGCCTACCAGTACTGTGTCATGTACTGACCCTACCCCTGCATTATTTCCTGAGTGTAGAGTTCGATCCCGGTAGTTCTTCACGTCCTCACCTGTAAAACCAGCAACTTTTGAAATTTAGATGGTGAGAAGATGAGAATGCGGTTCACTCCTTCGTTACAGATGTCCTTCTTTCAGACATTTGGACACCTTATTACGTTTTTAGTTTTTAGTTTCTTAGTTTGTCAAAACAGACATCTTGTGCAATGACTTTCAGGTCTTGAGTATTATTTCGTACTGTCAGTTTAAGAAGTTGATTTATGATGTGAATTTTGTTTCAATAATTAAAGATAGCATTTTACCTTTTTTACATGTCTCGTTTTGGGGGTAGTACCGTAATTCGTTGGTTCAGCAACTGGGGGTTATGGTGGGTGCCAATCACGGCCATTTAGGTCATGACAAAGTTGGTATCAGAGCTCTAGGTTCATTGATCTCATTGTACTAAGACGGATCTAGTAGAGTCTCGTGGATTGGTGCGAGAGACGTCCATAACTTATATTCGAGAGGTTGTAGGACTTTAGGGAAACTCCCTTCTTCTTTTCTTTGATGCGACTACTTGATTCCAATTGATATCTAGTGATCCAAATTGGTATCTAACACTTTTTCTTCTTCCTTCTTATATAGTAAGAACAGGCACCAAAACAACAGAGACGCAGCACCCGAGCTAGTAGTGGCAACCCTAGTTCATGGTAGAGGAAGGGGCAGAGGTCATGGCCGGAGACCCGCTGTAGCTAGAGGAAGGGCTCGTGCTCTTGCTCCACCAAAGAGAGGTCTGTATCTCCCGTTCCACCAATAGTGCAGGAGCGGTTGGAGGTTGAGCTCGAGGTCCCGACGCAGGGAGAAGCCTCTACCGCGCCAACATCTTTAGAGGTCCTAGCTCAGGTCCTTAACCTTCTGAGCAGTCTTGTGGGGCAGCGCCAGCAACTCTTGTAGGACAGTAGTCAGGAATTCAGTATGCAGCTACTGTGGCCCCACGGATTGATGACATATCGGAGGTTGTAGTATTTTCAAGGTCGGTGGTAGGACTGGTGATGATAGGGGAAGAGCACAGAGGTAGAGGATTCTTATGAATTCATCATAGATTTTCACGAGAGGCTCCATAAGATGGGGGAGGTGGAGAAGTATGGCATTCAGTTCGTCACCTTCCAACTGATGGGTGATGCAAAGCTCTGGTGGAGGGCCTTCGTGGAGTGCAGACTAGTAGGGTCACCACCGTTGTCATGGACCTCATTTCTATTCTACATTCCAGAGAAATATATTTCCCACACTCTAAAGAATAGGAGACGGGATGAGTTCACCACTATTGAGAAGAGGAGCTCATCAGTTGCTGCATACGAGGCCCGATTTCACTCATTGTCTAGATATGCTCTACCCTTACTGCCCGCTGAGGAGGAGAGCATCAGGCGGTTTGTTAAAGGCCTGAATATAGGTCTCCAGGTACCAGCTGTAGATGGTTTCTTCGGGTAAGACTTTTCAAGAGGTGGTAGAGTACGTGAAGTCGGTTGAAGGGGTGAGGCAGGAGGGTTATGCTAGAAATACCGAGAAGAAGGCTCAGAGAGTTGGTTCTTTTAGTGGTTCTTATGTGAAGGCTCTAGCACCACAAGGTTTCTCTGGGATCTCTATTCAGTCTGCCATACAGGTGTTAGTCAGAGGTCCACCAGGGACAGCTCCGCAACCGTCAGGTGCAGTTAGGGGTACTCAGACTGTTCGTTCTAATTTTGGGGCTCCTATTTCTTCTGTTCTAGCTTAGAGACCAGTTATTGAGAAGGCCTACCATGAGTGTGGTGAGTATGGCCACATCTGTAGTTGGTGCCCTAGGTTCATAAAGGGTGGGCAGATTGTTCCTCATCCGGCTCCTCAAGCTCTGACCCCTGCCGGTAGAGGAGGTCGTGCTTTTAGTCAGGATCATCCACAGTTGGGACGAGGTGGTCCCCCGCTACTTGAGGTGGTATTCATTAGGGTAGAGGATGTGCTCAGGTAGGTCGGGGTGGCACCCAGAAAGGTAGAGGGGTGGCATAGCTCAATCGAGGCAGTTCTCAGGCTGGTAACCAGGCTTGTCTCTATGCTTTTCTTAATAGACCAGAGGCAGAGGCTTCAGACACCATTATCACAGGTATGATCTTTTTGGCTGATAGAATGGCTATTACATTGTTTGACCCGGGATCTGCATTCTCTTATGTGTCTACTTATTTTACTTTGGGTCTGAATCTTATGTATGATGTGCTTAATACTCATATCCTTGTATCTACTCCTGTAGGGGATTCTGTGTTAGTGGATAGGGTTGTTCATGATTGCGTTGTTGAATTCATGGGATTTGACACTCTAGCAGACCTAGTGATCTTAGACATGGTTGATTTTGATATAATCTTGGGAATGATTTGGTTGTCCCCTTACCATGCCATTCTAGATTGCTATGCTAAGATGATCACTATATCGGTCCAGAGTCATCTAGATTGGAGTTGAAATTGAATTGTAGCCCTACTACGAAACTTATTTCTTATATTCGTGCCCGTAAGTTGATAGAGCGGGGTTGTTTAGCGTATTTGGTGCATGTTTGGGAAACTAGTTAGAGGGTCCTTCCATAGAGTCAGTCCCGGTTGTTTGTGAGTTCTTAGAGGTGTTCCATGCATATTTTCCTGGCATGTTGTAGGACCATGATATAGATTTCTATATAGACTTGGAACCAAGTGCCCGACTCATTTCTATTCCTCCATACTGAATGGCACCTGCTGAGTTGAGAAAACTCAAGGAACAGTTGCAGGAGTTGCTTAGTAAAGGATTTATTAGACTGAGTATATCATCGTGGGGTGCCTCGATTCTATTTGTAAAGAAGAAGGATGGTAGTATGCGGATGTGCATCGACTACCGCTAGTTGAACAAGGTAACTATCTAGAATAAGTACCCTCTTCCTCGAATAGATGATCTACTTGACCAGTTACAACGAGAAGCTATATTTTCAAAGATTGATTTGAGGTCCGATTATCACCAGTTGAAAATCTGGGCCGAAGATATTCCCAAAACAGCCTTACGGACCAGCTATAGGCATTATGAGTTTCTGGTCATGTCATTCAGACACACCAATGCTCTGGCTGCATTCATGAGCCTAATGAACGGTATTTTCAAACCTTACTTGGATTCCTTTGTTATTATGTTTATTGATGATATCTTGGTGTATTCTAAGACCAAGCAGGAGTATGAAAATCATTTAAAGATTGTGCTGGGATTACTGAAGGAGAAGGTTGTATGCCAAATTCACCAAGTGCGAGTTTTGGTTGGAGTCAGTGTCCTTTCTGGGGCATGTGGTTTCGAAGGAGGGAATTTGAGTTGATCCACAGAAGGTAGAGGCAGTCAAGAACTGGGCAAGGCCAACTAATGTGACAAAAATCAAGAGTTTTGTGGGGCTGGCCAGTTACTATCGTTGGTTCGTGAAGGGATTCACCTCTAACCCTTCGGGATTGACCAAGTTGACTCAAAAGGACGTTCCCTTTTAGTGGTTAGAGGAATGTGAAGCGAGCTTTCAGAAACTCAAAACTCTACTAACCACAACACCTATTCTGGTGTTGCCCGTGGAAAGTAAAGATTTTGTTGTGTATTGTGATGCCTCACGGTCTGGGTTGGGTGCTGTGTTGATGCAGAAAGGACAGGTTATTATGTATGCCTTAACACAGATGAAGGTGCATGAAAAAAACTACCTCGCACATGATCTGGAGTTAGCAGTGGTGGTGTTCACACTAAAAATTTGGACGCACTATCTGTATGGAGCTCGATGTGAGATGTTCACGGATCATCACAACTTACAGTATGTATTCTCCTAGAAAGATCTCAATTGAGGCAAAGGAGATGGATGGAGCTACTTAAGGATTATGACATCACCATCTTGTACCACTCAAGAAAGGCTAATATGGTGGAAGACACGTTGAGTAGGAAGGCATTGAGCCTGGGCAGTCTGGCTTTCTTGGAGGCTACTCAACGACCGATGGCCAGGGAAGTCCAAACCTTGGAAAATATCTTAGTGAGATTGTCGTTGACTGAAACTGCTAGGGTGTTAGTCAACCTGGAGGCTAACTCCTCATTGTTAGAGAAAATCAAAACCAGATAGTGTGAAGATGAAAAGCTAGGTAAGATCAGAGATAAAGTCCTAGGGGGAGAAACCAATGACGCAGTGTTAGATGATAAAGGGGTCTTGAGAATAAAGGGGTAGGTTTGTGTTCCCCGAGTTGGTGAGCTAATTAAAACTCTCTTGGAAGAAGCTCAAAACTCGAGTGTTATACCCTGAAAGCCCAAAGATTGGACTCGGGAGTTGTAACAGAGAAAAACTTAAAAACTGGAATCAGGCACAGAACGGGTCATGAGGTGACCCGTGGGAGTAGCCCATGAGTCGTGATATGACTAGTTGTGAGGCTCAGGTGATGAGTTGAAATTTGGAAATTTGGAATCCCCACGGATGTGACCACAAGTCGTGGTCAGGCCCCACGACTCGTTAGATTAGTTATGGGATGTGGTAATTGAGAAATGAAAAGAAGGAGGCAGTGTATCTAATTGAAGGACCCCACGAGTCGTGGTCAGTCACCATGAATCGTGGGATGAGTAGTGGTCAGCTGATGGAGGTTATTTGAAAATCATAGGCAGTGTACATGACGAATGGTGACCACAAGTCATGGTCACCTAGTAATGAATCGTTAAGTCACTCGTGACAAGCCTGGATGACTTGATAAGCGGTGTACTTTATGGATGATGCAATGAGTCATGGCCTAAGGTGACGAGTCGTTATGTCCCTAGTGGGGGCTAACTGGCAGTTATTTTCTGTGACTTTAATAAGGGATTTTCCGTAATTCTTAAGATTCTAAGGTCCTAAACTACGTCATTTTGAGTTACGAATAATGACTTTTAAAGGGGTTAAGTTCATTTTAGGCCATTTTCATACCCATGCATGCAAGAGTGATAGTCTAGAGAGGTGATCGAGGCAAATCCTTCAAGGTTCTCTTCAATTTCTTCTTGGGAATTCAAGGGAGTGTAAGATTCATCCATAAATAGGTATGTAGGGTTATGAGTAGGTATTTTCATTCCCACCCATGCCTAATCTCTCCTAATTCATGAAGTTTTGATTAAAAAACTCTTATAGGGTTTTATCTTAAATATTGGAAAATTCTAATAATCTATCCATGGGTTATTACTTCTCATGATTTACATTATATTTTATGAATCATGGTCAGATTTTACAACTAATTCGACTATAAATTTATTGATTTCAATTTCTATTAATTAATGCCTAATTATGCATGTTCTATGATGAATTGAGTTATGATCTTTACCTCTATTGTTGATATTCATAAATCCATCATGATTTATGAGTCATAATATGAATTTATTCAAATTCCCATCAAGAATTTATGATTTAAAAAGCCTATATATGATTTACAGGTATGCATGAACCTCATGATTTTATTAATTATGTTTTCGGCTGACTCACAGGCCTTACCCTCATGGCTAGTTCACGTATTTACAAGCATGCTTATGATTATCATGATTTAAATAGCCCATGAATTTCATGCATATTACACTATGAGCACTATATATATTTTGAGAGTAGTATTTAACACCATGTAGGTTCGAGGCCTAGGTTTTGTCCCGAATCTAAGAACTACGTGCCACCGTATGACATGATGGGACCTACTTTGAGACTGTCCCCTTTGCCAAAATGGGCCCTTTCATGTCTGATATCACGCCCTTCATGGTTCTACTATTAGCAAGGTAAGAACACCCTCCCGACTAGGGATTTACAGGCCGGGCTCCATATGTGCTCATATGGGGTATGTCAGTTATAAGAATTTCCCATTGTTCTGCATGTTTTATGAATTATTATGTTCATGTTACTTTGGACCAAGTAATGATTTATAATGTTTCTCTTATGGCTATGGTAATGAATGGATTACCAATGATTTGGAAACCTTGAGCCTTAAGTTATCGTATGATATTTACACTAAGAACATGTTGTCCCACTCTTATGATCTCTTATGAGCTTTTATGTATTTCTAAATGTCTGTGTTACTTACCTTACATACAAGGTACATTCCACGTACTGACCGCATACCCTATGCTGTATTGTTTTATGACACAGGCTCCGATCTTCAGATCCAGCACCATTAGTAGTTCATCTCGGAGTTTTGCATTCATCTCTTTGGTGAGTCCTCATTCTCCGAGGACTTGTTTGATATCAGTTATCTTGTCGTATTCAATTTTCTAGACTTGTTGGGTTAGTTGGGGATGTTGTCCCATCAACCCATCGGATGTGTAAGAGACTTTCAGACTATATATAGTACTCAGCTGTTATGTATGTAGTACGTTCCGCTTACCATGTTATGTTATGTTTATGCTTCTGCTATGTCATTATGTTATGTATTCTTCTTTATTGATCTTGAGTTAGATGTACGTTCATGCCATGGGTCGACTTGGAGTCTCTCGGGGCTCCTTGTCCCGTGTTACGATCCAGGTCTATGCTCGGGTCATGACAAACTTGGTATCAGAGCAATAGGTTTGAAGTGTCCTAGGGTGTCTAAAAGCCGCGTTAAGTAGAGTCTTTTTCATGGGTGTGAATCGCGCCACACTTATGACGAGGAAGCTACGAAGCGTTTAGGAAATGCCCCCTTCTTCATGATCTATGTTGTGCGATGAAATGTCTCCCTATCCTTCTAATTTGTGCTATTCGTAATTGCAGAACCATGGCTCCCCGCAGAGTAAATGGTAGGAGGAATAGGAATGGAAACGTCCAGGAGGATGGCAATGAAAATAGGAACCAATAGGCCCCACTAGTTCAGGAGCACCATGCACCAGAGCCGATTGCCCATGTTGAGTTTCAGGAAGCTATTCAGATGCTCGCATAGGCCTTGACCACTTAGGTCAATTAGCAGGCGGTTGTGCATGTTCTGCAAAATGGCAATGCAGCAGCGGCTCGGGTCAGGGATTTCTTGAGAATGAACCTGCCGGAGTTCCTCAGGTCAAAAGTAGATGAGGACCCGCATGAATTCATCGAGGGGATTCTAAAGATCACCTAGGTCATCGGGGTGAAAAATGGGGAGTGCGTTGATTTGGCCTCTTATCAGCTAAAAGGGGTTGCACATATTTGGTTTAAACAGTGGAAAGATAGTAGGGCAGTGGGAGCATGCCCTATAGGTTAGGAAGAGTTTCATGCAGCCTTTTTGGATCGGTTCTTCCCTCATGAGATGAGGGAACTGAAGGCAGCCGAGTTTTTAAATCTGAAGCAGGGTGACATATCGGTTCAAGAGTATGCCCTGGAGTTCACCCGCTTATCCAAGTATGCACCAGAGTTAGTGGCAGACCAGAGGGCTTGGGTGAGTCGATTTGTGCATGGAGTGGAAGACTACCTGGATAAGGACTGTAGGATCACCATGCTACATTGAGACATAAATTTCCCCACATAGTATTGCATGCCCAGCAGATGGAGACAGTGTATCGGAGGCAGAGAGAGGCCAAGAGGGCTAGGACAAACAATTATAGGATTTCTCAGCCTAGATCGGGGGGTGAACAGCGCTAGAAGTCTCACCACAGGTCATTTACTCTAGCTCCATCATCAGCTAGTACACCATCTAGATCACGAGGGGATTGGAGAGGAAGGGCTTTAGATTCGAGGGGCCAGGGTAGCATGCCGATAGAGCACACTTTCCCATCTTGTGCAAGGTGTGACAAGAATCACCAAGGAGGTGCCTAGTTGGCTCAGACGCTTCTTTTGGGTGTGGAAAACCCGGACACAAACTCAAGAATTGCCCTTCGGCCAGATCAGGGGGCAGCGGAGCCCGCATGCCAGCTTCTAGTTTAGCTGCTCCAGTAGCACATCCCTCCTAATAGGGCACCTCGACTAGTTCAGCTGGCGGTAAGCACCTGAACAGGTTCTATGCCCTTGCGACCCTCAGAGCAGGAGACTTCACCGGATGTGGTTACTGGTATGTTATGAGTGTTTCACCTTGATGCTTATTCTTTGTTAGATCTAGGGGCTACCTTGTCTTTTATGACACCTTATATTTCTAGTAGCTTTGGATTCATTCCCGAAATATTGTCAAAACCATTCTCAGTCTCTACTCCCGTTGGTGATTTAGTTGTAGCTAGGCGAGTGTATAAAAGTTGTCCTTTGACAATATTGAATAAAGTCACCTCCAAAGACCTTGTAGAGTTAGCCATGACTGACTTTGATATTATTCTCATCATGGATTAGTTGTATGTGTGTTATGCTTCTATTAATTGTAGAACCCAAGCAGTTGATTTTAGATTTTCGGGGGAACCAGTCTTAGAGTGGAAGCGTAGTTCAGTTGTGCTTGTAGGTCATTTCATTTCCAACCTTAAGGCCAGAAAGATGATTTCTAAAGGTTTTGTATACCATCTAGTTAGGGTTAAGGGTGTTGAGTCTGAGACCCCGACTATTCAGTAAGTTCTTGTAGTATGTGACTATCCGGAAGTCTTTTCAGATGATTTACCAGGAATCCCTCTCGAGCGGGAGATTGATTTATGTATTGACCTTCTTCTCGACACGCAGCCTATATCTATTCCTCCCGACAGAATGGCTCTAGCCGAGCTAAAAGCGTTGAAAGAACAGTTGAAGGACCTGTTAGATAAAGGTTTCATTAGACCGAGCAAGTCTCCATGGGGTGCACCGGTCTTATTTGTTCGAAAGAAGGATAGTTCCCTTTGGATGTGCATTGATTATCGGCAATTGAACAAAGTCACCGTCAAGAATAGGTATCCACTACCCAGGATTGATGATTTATTTGACCAGCTTTAGGGTGCCAAGTGTTTCTCGAAGTTAGATCTCAGATCTGGGTACCATCATCTCAGAGTTTGGGAGAGCGATATCCCAAAAACAGCCTTTAGGATGTGATATGGTCATTATGAGTTTGTAGTTATATCTTTTGGACTAACAAATGCTCCTACAGCTTTTATGGATTTGATGAACAGGGTGTTCAAGCCATACCTGGATATGTTTGTGATTGTGTTTTATTGATGATATCCTGTTATACTCTCAGAGCGAGGAGGAACATGCCGCTTATTTAAGGGTGGTGCTACAGACTCTCAAGGATCGCCAATTATATGCTAAATTCAGCAAGTGCGAGTTTTGGTTGAACTCAGTGCCCTTTTTGGTCCATGTGGTATCAAGTGAAGGCATAAATGTGGACTCTCATAAGATAGAAGAAGTGAAGAATTGTCGTAGACTGGTGAATCCTTTAGATATCCTGAGCTTTTTGGGTTTAGCTAGTTGCTACCGGAGATTTGTTGAAGGCTTCTCATCTATTGCAGCACCCCTGACCGAATTGACTCAAAAGAAGGTGAAATTCCAATGGTCGGAGGCTTGTGAGGAGAGCTTCCAGGAGTTGAAGACATGACTTACCTCAGCACCAGTGTTGACCCTACCGAGGGTACTGATGGGTTCGTGGTGTTTTGTGATGCTTTAAGGATCGGACTTGGGTGTGTATTGATGCAGCACGGGAAAGTTATAGCATATGCTTCCAGACAGCTAAAAGTTCATGAGAAGAATTACCCGACCCATGATCTTGAATTGACCGCGGTAGTATTCTCCTTGAAGATTTGGAGACATTATTTGTACGGGGTCCACGTGGATGTGTTTACGAACCATAAGAGTTTACAATATGTGTTTACCTAGAAGGATCTTAATCTTCGGCAAAGGAGGTGGTTGGAGCAACTCAAGGACTATGATATGAGTATCCTTTACCATCCGGGTAAGGCCAATATAGTAGCATACACATGTAGTAGACTCTCTATGGAGAGTGTGTCTCATGTGGATGAGGGAAAGAAGGAGATGACGAAGGATGTGGATCGACTTGCAAGGTTGGGAGTTAGGTTGGTTGACTTGACCTGGCGGTGTTATTGTTCAGAACGGATCAGAAGCGTCTTTTGTGAAGGATGTAAAAGCTAGACAAGATGAAGACCCTATTTTGGTAAAGTTAAAGGAAGTGGTTCAAATCAGAAGGTAGAGGTCTTTTCCAAAGGGGGAGATGGTGTGCTTCAATACCAGGGTCGCTTATGTGTCCCGAATGTTGATGATTTGAGAA
>JACEIK010005695.1:0-50669 GCA_018107945.1 Datura stramonium
ATTGTTTTCCTTTCCAGCTGCAGAACATTCTCTTAGTTGAATTAGGGAGATTTTGATTGGTAAATCTGTAGAAAGTACTCTACTCTATTTCTTCTTTGTACTAGTAAGTTTCAGTTATTGTTGGAGATTATCTTGTGAAGTTGATTTTTATACTCTTGTTATTAAATTCAATGAAGTTATTGATGAATGTGCTTTTCAATTTCTTAATCATGAGTAGCTAAATCATTAACTAGAGGTGTGTGATGATGAATACTTAATTAGATTAGGTATTGATGAAGTCATCTTCATATTGTTCAAATAAGTGTAAATCTATTAGATTCTCTTCAATCTACAAAGGAATATCCATTGATTAAGATATGGGTCTATTTATTCTTGCTTTATTGTTGCTTGTAAAAGAATAATTAAGTATTGGAAGAGAATTTAAAGTCGGTATGGATAAGAGATTGTGAATTGGGATAGTAATAGCTGAAATTGCATTCTCATTCCTTATTAGCAGCTAATAGCTAAAAATTAGTGCAGTTGCTAATCCAAATCAAATCCGGTTGGGCTAAATCTTGTCTAGAGGTTTGACAAAACTCTAGTAAGAGGTAATTAGAAGGCTGAAAAGCTGTAATTACCCACTTCCCGAGATTATTTACACTTGTTGAACTCCTGAGATGACCTGGCATGTCCCGATCTAGTTAGTATTTCATCTACACCGCACCTCTAGTCTTTCGCACTCTTGTTGACAACTTAGTTGATCCTGATGTTTTGTTTCACTAGATCATCCAATACAATTCTCTGAAAATTTTAATCCCCCCCCCCAATATTATTTGTTTTTATATTAAATCTACATGGTGCAAGCTAACGTCATTTTCTCAACCGACACTTATAACTATCATTCCCTAGACCTCGTGGGATTCGACCCCGGCACTCATCGGGTTACTTGTTTTGATACTTTGGCCGTGTATATTTTTTTCCTTAAGGATATATTTGGATGTTATCAGGTGATCATGGGTGGATGCCACGAGTCATAGTGTCACTTCACGACTCGTGAAGTGAGTCGTGGTCAAGAGGTCCAAATTGAAGGTTGATTTCCAGTAGACTTTATGAGTGGACATCAGGAGTCATCCCCTACATCACGACTCATGAAGTCCCTTGTGAGGACTGGCAGGGTCGACTTTCCTGAGAATTTAATAAGGGTATTTTCATAATTTCTAAGCTTGGTCCCAAACTACCTCATTTTAAACTCTGTTAAGAGAGTTTTAAGAAGGGTTAACTTATTCTAAGTCATTCTCTCCCATGAATGCAAGATTAGAGAGTTCCAAAGAAGATCAAGCCTAGAATTCTTCCAGTTCATCCCCAAATCTCTTGGGCTTTCAAGGAAGAGTGTAGAACCAGTATGTAGGGTAATGAATGATAGTTTCCCTTCACTCTCAGGCCCAAATCCCATCTCAAGTTCATGAATTCAAGTATATTATTTTATTGGGTCTTAACCTAATTTATGAAATTCTCTATTTTTAATTCACGTGTTAATTCCCTTATGCTTCGAATGATGTTTCACAATTCATGGGCAAGTTTTATACCTATTTTTATTACAGTTCATGATTTCATGTTTTAAAAACATGATGTCCAATTATGCAAGTTTCATGAAAAGTTGAGTTTATGATTTATGCTTCGAAGTATGATGAAATTTCTAGCATATATGAATGTTTCCAAATTACCCATTAACATATTTATGGTTTTACTTATGATGTCTACTTCATGCAAGCATGATGTTAACATTTGGGTAAGCCTCCTTAAGTTAAGCAAGATTTCATGACTTAGCCAAAGCTAATAAGTTCAGTTATCTCGAGTGTTGGAGTCAAGACTCCCCATAGGTTGAAATTTAAGTTATTTTTTAATCTATGTTTATATGAGCATTATATATGTTTTGGGAGTAGTGTCTAGCACCAAGAAGACTAGGGGTTCCAAGGTTCCCCGATCTCATAAACTACGCGCCAACGTAGGTATACTTTGGGGCCTCTAAAGAGAGTGTTTCCTGGACCAAGGGCCCATCGTGATATCACACCTTACTTAATACTTCGCCCTGACAAGGCTTAGGGTTGCTCTCCTCCACGTGGGCAAGACGTGGTATCATCATGCGCTCATACATGGTGGTTGTCAGTTAAGATGAGTCTCCCATTATTCCTCATGATTTCAGTAATGCATATTCTATAAGATATTATATCATCTTTTCAGAAGGTTTGATCCAAGGATTAGTTTATGAGTTTTTACCTATTATTTCAGATATGGCAAGCCATATGTACTTATTTTAGTTATATCTACTCATGTTTTTAGATATCAACATGTAGCCTTTACTCTTAGAATCTTATGATGTTATCATTTAAGATATGCATGACTTCAGTTTCACTTACTAAGCCTATTTTACTTACCTTGCATACTCAGTACATTCCAAGTACTGACCACATATTTTATATTGTATAATTTTATGATACAGGCTCAGATATTTCGACTCAGTGCCATCGCTAGTTAGTTTCCAGAGTTAAGCGCAGATAGCCTGTTGGTGAGTCCTCATCCTTCGAGGACCTGCAGTTAGTTGAGTTTTGTAATTTTCAATTTCTGACTTGTCAAGAGCTAGTTGGGGTTTTGTCCCATCAGCTTGTCAGTATGTTAGAGGCTTTTTAGACATAGTTAGTATATCTAACTTCAGATTTAATGTTTTGAGATTTCCGTTGTTTAACTGTTTTTACTATTCAGACTTCCACTATTTCATAGTTTAGACTTCCGCTTTATTTATATTGATCTTATGTTTTCATGTTCATGCCATGGGTCGACTTGGAGTCATTTATGATTATAGGTTCCGTGTCTAGATTTGGGCCTATATTCAGGTCGTGACATCATCATTGTCTAGATCATCCACTCTATCAATGAGCATTGTGGCCTCATCATTATCCAGCCGTTCCTCAAAGGTAGGTCCCACCCTACACATCTGTCACGACCCAAATGCAGACCCGAATCGTAACACGGGACAAGGAACCCAGAGAGGCCCCAAGTTGACCCATGGCATAAGCATATATCAAACTTCAGCCTCTTTAAGTGGAATACTGAACGTAAGGAATAGAGGAAACATAAACATATCATAACATAACATTACATAGGGAGTCACTAGACATACACACAAGTTGAGTACTACATACCGTCTAAAAGCCTCTACTACATATGATGGGTTGATGGAGAACACCCCCAACTAACCCAGCCAAGAACTGAAACATAAATAACATAATTGTCTGCCAAACGGCCCTCGGAACATGAGCACTCACCAATAAGCTGAAGGTGAACTCTAAGATGATCTATAAATGAGGATGAACTTGAGAGTCGGGCCTTGTACCATGAAATGATACAGCATAGAAAGTATGCGGTCAGTACGTGGAATGTATCGAGTATACAAGGTAAGTAAAATGGACATTTAAAATACATGAGAACTCATAAAACATCATAAAAGTGGGAAATCATGCTTATATCATAAACATCATAACATAATGTAAGGCTCAAGGTTTTCACATCATTCATAAACCATTCATTTTTATAATCATAAGAGAAACTTCATCAGATCATCACTTGAGCCCATATCATGAATATAACAATGCATAAAGACATGCGGAACAATGGGAGGACTTGTCATAACCGACACCATCATGGTAGAGCCTTTCATGATGCCCTAACTATCTCACTCAAGTGGGCAGAGTCGCCCCTGGCTTGCCAGGCCGGGGATGTGCATTATGTGATATCATGAAAAGAGGCTCATATAAATAATAGGCTCATACATAAATCAATAACATCATATAAATAATAGGCTCATACATAAATCAATAACATCATTCATTAAGATTCATGGCTAAAATAAAGATTCATCATTCATTGATCCCCATTAAAACACGTTTAGTGAAGAATCAAAGGCCCTTTAGTCGGCCAACATCATAAATCGATAAATCAAAAGATCCATTTCATAAACCGTAAATCATTCATCATCATGTGGGAATTTTCCAATACTTTACCATGCTTTACAATGCTCAATTCATTCGAAAACATTCTTATAACATGGGTAACTTTCTTTTCATCATCAAAATTCATAAATCATAAGGCCCATGCATACTTGAAATCACGCTTATAACTTATAAATCATCAAATGATGTTTGGTTTTTGAATAAATTCATTCTTTAAATCATAGATCATGTTGGGTTTGTAAATATCAACGATCGAAGTGTAGATCATAAATCAACTCATCATAGATCATGCATAATTAGGGATAATTTGATAGAAATTGAAATCAATAATTTAATAGTAAAATAAATTGTAAAATCTGATCAAAATCCATAAGATAGGATGTAAATCATAAATAATAAAAATCCATTAGAAAATCATTATATTTTAACAAAATTGAATTCGTAAATTAATAGAGAATGGGCATGGGTGTGAACGGGAACACCATTCGTAACCTACATACCTAGGTAAGGTCAGATTCTAAAGTTCTTGAATGCCCAAGGATGAATTGATAGGGAAAAGCTTGATGAATAGCCTGACCTCTAAAAATTTCTCTCAATCTGCTTGCATGGGAATGATCTATGTAATAGGGACTTAATCTATCTTAAAATGCCCAGAAAATATATGAAACGGTGTATTTTAAGCCTTAGAGCATGGAAAGTTTGAAAATACCCTTAATGAAAAGTCCCTGAAAAACTGCCCTGGACGAACCAACGATTGATCCCATGAGTCGTTGTGTGAAACCAAGACTCTGTATCTAGTCGTTGGATCCACTATCTCATCAATACCTTCAGATCCTTCCCACGACTCGATAGGATGAGTTGTTGGTCCAAACCACGGGTCGTTGGGTCGGTCGTTGTCAACTCCATACCAAACCTAAACATCCCTTACCACGAGCCTCACGACGACTCGTGGTTGCTTCCACCGAGTCGTGCTCTTAATCCGTTGAGTGCACTGGAAATCTGACCATGTAGATAATGATTACTGGCAATGGGTCTTTGTAACTCATGACGGGTCGTTGGATGACCCGTTATTTCCCCAAATGCTAAAGTCCATCTCTCACCGAGACTACAAATGATGACTCGTTGTTTCCCACAATGAGTTGTTACATCGGTCATTGCTTCCACTACCACCTAGACTCCTGAAACCACGATTGGTAAAAATGGCTCGTGGTTTCCAATCATGAGTCATTGCACCTCTTTTTTTGTGATGTTTTTCCCAGTTTCAGCAGTTTTCAACTTTTAATTCCAGGTCTATTCATAAGCACTTACGGGGTATTACAACATCTACATGGAACTCTCTTTGAGTGGGTATCTATCCTCTAAGGATGCATCTCATATCTCTCGCAGGTCGGCCTCTGATCCTCAACTGCAACTCAAGCATGCCAAATATACGACCTCTCCAACTACTATCACGTGCCTAGTGATCAGCTATAGAAGAGATGGAGTTGTGGAAGTGATGGGGTGCTCCTTTACTTTTGTTACATCCATCATCTTGCCTTCTAGGGGCCCTGCTTTCGGTAAATGAAGGTCTGCCTCTTCCTCTTAAATGATTGTCTCTCTAAAAAACTGGCTCAGGGGGCTAGCATAACAGTACTTCCATCTGTAATTACCCCTCGATCTTCTCATATTATCCCGGAGCACTGCACCAAAATTGAGTGGTATCCCTTTCATCAGCATGTACACCAATACAATTTGTTCTCTAGTGATTTCTTTCATGTGAGTCCCAGGGAGTAACACAACATAAACCAACTTCACTCAGATTTTGCCTCCTTATTTAGGTAGGAGACCGCAAGCGTGGAGTGAGTGCCATTATGTTCCCTTGCCCAACGAGCTAATGAACGCTCACCACAAAGAGTGTGGAGGATTTCTCTGTATGGGGGCCTCTCCAGTAGAATGAACTACTCTAATGGCTCTACTATAGGTATCTCAAGGAAAGCATTGAATCTCTTGTAAGTGAAATGGACAATCTGACCCCGTATTTTTACTTTGGTGCTCTCCTCAAAAGAAGTGTCCCAGTTTGCATAAAAGTCCCTAACCAAAGTGAGGTTGCACTCGTCCTGCTCAACAAAGATGTAGCCTAGTCCCAGCTCACGGACCTTATCCTGAATAGTGGGGACTTCAACTACGAGGCGGCATTCATCAATCCAATTTTTAGGAGCATATTTGACCACCGTTTGTGTTTTGAACCATGCTAGTCATGAGGCTCCACTGCTTTATCTCCAAATATCCTAGCAGGGGCTCCCTTGGCCGATAAAATTGACCTTTTTGTGGATTTTTGGTGCTGTTTTAAACCCTTGCAAACTACCTCTATCTCCTTTCAATTGCTACCTTTCGATGCCATGATACCTGTCAAACAAAAATCAAGAACTAAACAAGATTAGTTTGTGAACTAAACAACTAGTTAATTAGGTGTAACGAGTGAAAAGTAACCCCACAGTTAATTTGCTAGCATACTTGTGAGAATTTGTCAAATAGGATATTCAAGACTTCCCCCATTATCGTTTAAATCTCAACCTCCATAATATTCACTAACTTCCTTTTACCACCAAGTTCATGAATTTCTCACATCCCTCCTCTATTCAATTTTTTAAAGAATGTCTCACTTAGGCCATTCCTTTCACCCTTCCTCCATTAATTCATCATTCAAGTAATTCATACATGGAAGTAGCTTAATTAAATTCATTCAACAACCAACAATAAATTTACTACAATCCATAATGGATTAACATGAATTTCTCAACAATTCAAGATTCTTTACATTCAAGACTTTAAGAACAAAGTACTTTTCCTCTCCATAATTAATATTCTACCCAGAAAAATTATGAATATCAAATTATCTATCTCCTTCATCCCCACAACTTCAAATCACTATTTTCAACCAAAAATAAGCAACCCAACATAGATAACATATTAACATTGAAGAATTTAATAGATCAAAGCTCGTGAAACCCACATTATGAAACTTAACGTTTTCACTAACAATGGTGATTTTAGGTATTTAACATGGGGAAGAAGCATATGAGGGCATGCTTTTCATACTAACCAACTAAGAGAGAAGAGAATTACTTACTTGAATTGACAGATATTTCATCGGCTAAATCATTGGAGAAGACAAAGATGAGGGACAAGGGAGAGGGAGTTACGTCCCTTTTGAGAGAAGAGAGAGAATTTTATTTTGCTTTTTGTTTTGACTTTTAGTGAGAGTGGTTGAATAGGGATGTAAAATAAAGGTTGGGGCTAGTCCTTGGGTCAACTTTGCCCCATTGGACCAAAAAAATTTACTACAATCCATAATGGATTAACATGAATTTCTCAACAATTCGAGATTCTTTACATTCAAGACTTTAAGAACAAAGTACTTTCCTTCCATAATCAATATTCTACCCACAAAAATTATGAATATCAAATTATCAATCTCCTTCATCCCCACAACTTCAAATCACTATTTTCAACCAAAAATAAGCAACCCAACATAGATAACATATTAACATGGAAGACTTATCAGATCAAAGCTCGTGAAACCCACATTATGAAACTTAACGTTTCACTAACAATGGTGATTTTAGGTATTTAACATGGGGAAGAAGCATATGAGGGAATGCTTTTCATACTAACCAACTAAGAGAGAAGAGAATTACTTACTTGAATTGAAGAAAGAAGCTTCATCAAGCTTATTGGAGAAGACAATGATGAGGGACAAGGGAGAGGAGTTACGTCCCTTTGAGAGAAGAGATAATTTTATTTTTTTCCTTTTGTTTTGACTTTTAGTGAGAGTGGTTGAATATGGATGTAAAATAAAGGTTGGGGCTAGTCCTTGGGTCAACTTTTCCCCATTGACCAAAAATTTTGGACAAGAAGACTCGATGTCAAGTGCGTCACTCGCCACACACTTAGAAAAAAATTTTTGTGACGTAGCTACACGGCGTGCCACCCATAGCACTAACTTAAAAAAAATTTTCCTGAGCTGGGGCACTGGGCGCCCACGCCAGGTATTCACCCCAAACTTAACCTTTTTCATATCAAATTTCCGCTTCTTTTGTGCCCTAAAGCCCGTTCATCTCTACAAAGTGAAAAATGTTAGAAAAATATGGGTTGCCTCACCAAGCACCATAGTTATAGTCATGGAATGACGTTCGCAGATTGTCTCCTATGCGTCAGTCTCGATTTAAATTGCGGCACGATAAAGTGATTCTCACTCCTCATCGAGTGAGATAGTTTGGATCCTCAAACTTGTTAAACTTTCATGCAAAGACATGCTACTCAACCGCCCGCGTACATCCTCCAGTTCTACTTCGGCTTCACCGTGAAATTCTACAACGGGGTGTCCATCTTGCCACTCTAAACACATCGAGTACTCTCCTCGACCATCCATAGTAATTGACATCTTACTCGACTTCACCTTTATGAGCTTGGTTCCAGGGTTGCTAAAATTCTCTCCCTAGAATGAGGGAACTCTCTAAGATCTACTCTTGTAATCTAAGATTATGAAGTCTGGCAGGTAAGATGAAAGGTCCAAGCATGATCAAGATTTCTATAATTCACAAGATAAGCAAGAGACTTGCTTCCAGAGTCATAGAAAGTTAATGTGGCTCTGATGTTCACCTAAACCCAAGTGTTCTAAAACAATAACGCACGTATCAAATTAATGCTTGCACACAAGTTAAAAAGTGCAACCTACATCCTTGTTTTTGATCACCATTGGAAAGGTGAAGCTCCCGAGGTCCAGTTTAGGAATTTTTGTTTTGAACCCGAGAACCGCACTCTTCCGTGAGAGCCACATTTTAAAACTCCATCAACCTCCTCTTTGTTCGTTAAAATGTTCTTCGTGTACTTGGCATATTTTGAACTTCCCGCAAAAGCTCCATCAATGCTAAGTTAACATTTACCTGCTTAAACACATCAAGAAAGTTTAGTGGGTTGAAACCTCCTTTTGCTTCTTAAACCTTTGTGGAAATGGAAAGGGTGGTCCGGGTCTATAACAACTTCGGCTTTGATTTACTTGAACACTCAACCTCCTACCGGGAAATCACTACCTATTTCTCATCGATTTCTTTTCTCTTCTGAGGATCAGCTCACCCAGCTCTTTACCACCGTGCAAGGAGATTTCACTCATATTTTCCTCGGGGTTCCTTCGGTGTTACTTCCTGGTGCCCTTGTGGATTTGCTAGTCTTCCTATCTCGTCTCTCAAGCTCATGGATGGCCTTAGCGCATCTCATTAACCACCTAAGCTTAAAATCTTCTACTACTTCTTAATAAGTGAACCGCCAAGCCATCGTCCCCGAGGCTTTGGATAATTGTTCTAAGGCCTTTGAAAATTTTGGTTCCTCTCCCCATGATTGGCTGCATTCATGTACCCCTAGTTATAGTTGTTGATGTGTTGTGGGTTTATGGTGCACTTTTAACAATTAAAGTTGAGGAAATAAGAATGGACATAGGTGTGTTTATAAGGATATGATGTGCTGGGAAACTAGGTTTTGGAGTTGCATGCAGAAGAAGGGCAAAATGAAGAAAATGGCTATAGACGATTCAAGACGAAATGCACCTTCCGGCACGACCAGACTAATGTCGTGGAGAAGTCAAGACTATGCGTGTAAGGAAAAGGCACAAGACGACTTATTGTACGAGCTGTACCATCCTAGTACGAGCCATACCATAAGGGGGCCGTGGAGCAGACCAAAAGGTGCTTCATAGGACAAGTCTCCAGTACTGCTAGTAACCACAGACGGATATCTACTTAAGACCCATACCAAGGAGCCGTGGGTGAACTCCGTAATAAGTGAAGAATAGCAGAACTCAATGTACAATTGGATGTCATGAGTTGTAGGATGAAGGTACTAGTCGTACTAGCCTACTCGTGAAGAGAAAACAGGATTTAAGTTGCAAGTTCAAACCACAACCATTATTTGACCGTAGGTTCATGGTACAAGTAGTATTAGAGTCCAACACTTAGCCAAAATCAGAAGAAGCTAGCCAATGTACGAGTGAAGATACGACTCGTACAATCATTTTACGGGTCGTAGGTGAATGTGGCGGTAGTTTTCTTAGTTTCCCTATTAATTATGGAAACGTTTCTAATTATTTATATAAATTCTTTTCTAGGTTGTTTTTGTTAAAGAGAGTCAAAGATGGAGAGAGACGAATTGGAGAGAGTTTTGAATATTGGAGAACAACTTTAGGATTTTGGTTGATTTGATTCTTCCATTGTTCTTGATCTGTTCTTAGTTGAATATTTCAATAACCAAGTGGGTTTCTTCCAATCATCTTTGTAAAGTTCTAAATTATGTGTTTGTCTATGAATACTTATAATTCTCTTTTACAATCATGAGAGTCTAAAACCTCCACAACTAGGATTGTGTGGAAATCATGGAGAATTAACAAACTAGGGTTGCACAAAGAGATTCTAAATCAATGCTAAACGGTTGTATTATATTCTCTTTCATCTTTAATGTTTCTTAACGAAACGCAATGTTAAGACTTACCCCACCCTTTGCTTTTAAACTAGAGAAGTAGAGATTAGAAAAATAGAATTACAACAAAACCTTGATCTTTATGGGTCATTATATGACTTGAGTTATGTCACTGGATAGTTAATTTGGAACAAATTGATAACATTTGAAGTGAAATCACTCATGAGACCTAACCCGGTGATTGAGTATAGTCATCCAATAGGGACGCAACAGCCGCTTGATGAACCCTAGTTATCTATTCTACAAGTAAGCATTAGATAGATCACATGTATTAAAACCAAAGTAGTTATAAATCCATGGGAACAATTACCTTAGTTATTTGCATAATCTTGATAAACAATAATCAACTCTCAACATTGTTACATAATTGCTTTTACAAACCCCCCTTAGGAGATAACACACATAAAAGCTTAAATACTAGCATTATTCTATATCTTGACCATATTCTTGTGGGTTGACCCCAACTTTTGTTGGGTTATATATTGACAACATCCGTCATACTTTATAGGAGTGTGATTTGAGTATTATCAAAATGGCACCGGGAATACTGATTAGGATTATAGTAATTGCAGTGTTTAACTTATAGTTGTTATTTCCTCATTTATATTTTTCTTTTGGTTTGTGGATTCATTCGCCATAGAAGGGAAGCCTCATCGCAAGAACCACCCCAGGTGAACACCCGCATCAAGTAAAAGGCTGCTAGTATCCCTAGGAGAGATGATGAGTATTGATACACCAGCGTACCATCCCGATTTATTGGTAAATGCCTGGAGGGAATGGGTCATATAACTGTGCTAAAGAAGCTGTGGACCTTGACATAAAGAACCTGTACAACTCCTCCAACAAAACCATTAGTGGAGGTACCACCAAGTCTGAAGCTTAAGGCATTACCTTCTCCATCTAAAATATGCATTCTTGGGAAAAACAACACCTTCCCGCACTATTCCAAAGACCGGCAAGTGGAGGCTCGTCATAAGATGGACTAAGTACAAAAAGTAACTCTGGATGGACCATTGCGCATATCATTAGGATCCCTCCATGCATATTCACCCACAAAGTCCATCTTGAGCCGAATTATGTACCAAGTATAGAGAATCAGCGATGAATAAACCCACCTATGCAAGAGGTGGTGAAGAAAGAGATTAATGTTGGCTAGATGTCGTGTAGTTACCCCATTATGGATAGCAAGGGTGAGTCTAGTATAGTGTGTGCCGAAGAAAGGTGGGATAACAGCTGGTACCAAACAAGAACAAGAGTTGATAATGACAAGACCAGCCACGAGTTGGCGGTGGATTATCAAAAATCAATCAATAACGGACCTATATGACCATTTTCCAATGTCATCTATGGATCGATGCTTGACGGGTTGGCAAAACAGAGGTGGTACTCGGTTTCTTGATTCTTATTTAGGGTACAATAAGATCTATATAACCACGAAAGACCAATAGAAGACAACCTTCACTTGTCTATATGAAACATTTGCTTTTAGGAGATTGCCCTTCTATTGTGTAATGCACAAGCACTTTCTAGCGCCGTATGATGTTGATCTTTTCGCATATCATAGATGACACCATGGGAGGTATTTATCGATGATTTCTCGCTATAAGAGTCATTTGAATCCCGCCTCAAGCATTTGAGCAAAGTGTTGAACATATGTGAAGAAACTAATCTAGTCCGAAATTGAGAAATGTCACTTATGGTCAAAAAGGGATAGTGTCAATCACGTAATCTCAAGAAAGGGGATAAATGTGGACATGTAAAAATTGAAGTAATCATAGCATCAAGCACCGCCTATCTTTGTTAAGGAAGCTTAAGGCATGCAAGATTCTATAGAGGTTCATCAAGGAATTCTCAAAGATTGCACAACTATCAGGCATATACTTGAGAAATAGGTGAAGTTTGTGTTTGATGACGCATGTCCGGGAAGGCTTTTGAATGCCTAAAGGTGAGACTCACCACAACTCCTATTATTAGGCCCGCATTGATATCTGCTCGAGGTAATGTGATGCCGCCGGGTGGCCCACTAAGTGGGATGTCCTAGGAAAACTAAAGCAAAACATTTTTCACCCTATCTATTATGCTCTAAGACACTTAATGCAGCTCAAAAGAACTACACAGCCACAGAACAGAGGTAGTAGCAAAGTGTATTTGCATTTGAAAAGTTTCGAAAGCATATTTTATTGGAACTAAGGTAATTGTCCAAGCAATATGCCGCATTGAGGTACTTGATATCAAAAGGATGCTAAGTTCAGCCGATCGTGATGTGGGTGTTTTTGCTCGAAGAATTTGAATTTGAGGTAAAAGACCAAAAGGGAACAAATTAGGGTGGCCGATCACTTGTCCAGACTAGAAGCATAGGATAAATCGGTGATGAGATTGATATAAATGATCCTTCCCGTATGAATAGGTATTGGTTGCATTCAAGATTTGATCCCTCGTTCGCCGACTATTCGAATTATTTGAAGGCCATGATTCCTGTAAGGCAGATATGATGCCTCAAAGAAAGGAAGAAGTTCTTGTTTCGATGCTCGGAGGTACTATTTAGATGAACCATATCTATTCCTCATTTGTGTAGAGATGGGCCGAATTGGAGATGCATGCCGTGAGATAGAGATGTTGAGTATTTTGGAGGCTTGCCACTAATCCCCCCTTGGGGGTCATTATAGTGGTATCCAACTATGCACAAAATTTTGTAGTTCTTGTATTATTCGCCTCTATCCAACAAGATGCTTATTGTTTTGGCAAGTCATGTGATTAATGCCAAAGGCAAGGTGGCATAACTCGTAAGCATGAGCTACCATTAACCCCTATCCTTGAAGTAGAGTTATTTGATGTATGGGGTATTGACTTCATGAGCCCATTTGTGAGCTCATATACAAATCCATCTTGGTGGTTGTGGAGTATGTTTTAAAATGGTGGAAGCTATTGCACCCATAACAATGAAGGGAAAAGTGTCGCAAAGATTTCGCTAAGCACATATTTGCTAGATTTGGTACTCCCACAACAATCATCATTGACAATTGGTCACATTTTTGTAATCACCTCTTTAGAACTCTATTGGAGAAATATGGTGTGAAACATGTAAGGTGGAAACACCTACAATCCTCAATCAAGTGGCAAGTGGAAGGTCTAACAAAAAGGGAGATCAAGACTATTCGGCCGAATCGTGAACACCACTCTGATTGCATCGGGTCTAGGAAGCTTGATGATGCATTGTGGGAATATCGAATGCCTTATAAGACTCCATTGGTGCATCCCCATTTCATCTTATCTATGGTAAGTCGTGTCATCTATCGATAGAATTAGAGCATAAGACGTTGTGGCACTAAAAGTCAACTTCTAGATTGAAACGGCGCCAAGTTGAGACTAGATTAATTTAAAATGAGTTAGATGAGTTCTCGTTTCGAGCTTATGAGAGTACAACCATTTATAAAGAACGGATAAAAATCTACCATGACCTAAGAGTGCAAAAGGAGTTAAACGGCCGGGTAATTTGGTCCTACTATTTAATTCAATGCTCCATCTGCATCTAGTAAATTGAAATTTAGGTAGATGGAATCGTATCGATTGGTGAACGTGTCCCCATATGGTGTAGTGGAGCTTGAGAATAAAGATAGTAAGAGGTTCAAGTTGAATGGGAAAAGGATAAAGATGTATATGGGAGACACCAAAGAGATAAGAAGGATTGAGACGGTGTACCATAATGATGCCTCGTAATGGTTAAGATGCATCAAGCCGCAATGTTAAATCAAAGTGTTGCATGGGAGGCAACTTACGTAAGGTGAAGTCTCGATTAGCCACATGTATGTCCTTTTCCCTTTGTTCTTACAAAGCTTGATACTTTAGGAGGAAGCATTTTTAAAAGGGGGTGTACATGTATTATCGATTTGTTTGTCCAAGGGTTTTTCTTGCAATGTTTCAGCTTCCTGACATGCTATCTAGTAGAACCGACATTTTTGTTTTTTATTTGTGTAATTAGAAGTAGCTTAGGATTATATTACAGCCAATAAATGCACTTGTTTTGATGTTTTTGAAAAAATTGACCCTATTAAATTTTTTATTTTTTTAGATATTTAATTCGATTTTAAGTGTTTTCTTTTTTTTTAAAATGTATAAAATTTATATTATTAGCATGTGTAGTTGCAGCTTAGCCGCAAGGGCATGAACTCTGGATAGGTAGAATCAATGCAAACATGTACCATGAGTGAGTGAGGATTCATACTCAAGCTCAATACCGCATTTCATCTAGAACTCCCTACCAAATGAAATGATCTTGATCCCGTATTTGAGCATAAAAGTTGACCTACTTTCTGACTACTATTCACCTTGACCAAGTTTATAAGAACCATAGTCCCTCCTTAGACATGTGAACCTTAATTCCGTAAAATTCCTAAGTTGAGGGTGGTCATAGTGTGAGGTGCTGTGAACTGCAGGAGGATGGAGAAAGAAAGGAAACAAAGTCAAAAAATAGTAATGTGTAGTGTGAAAAGAAAAAAAGAGCTGCTAAAAAAGATGATAAAAGCAAACCGCACCTACACATTACATCTAAATGGAGAAAAAGGGAGGACAAAGTTGAAAAATGAAAAATAGGGTAAAAAGATAAAAGTGAGGAAAAGTTGTGTAGTGCCAAGGAGAATTAGTCACTAAAATCCATATGTATCATACCCAAACAAGCCACATTACTAACTCGAAAAGTCCTATAGTGATCGTAGCTTAACTATCAAAAAGCCAAAGTAGAGAAAAATAAGGGAAAGCCTATGGTATTTGATGCGCATTTGGAACTTCTTTATGAGGTGAGTACTACTTGTTGAGTCCCAAGTTTCATATTTTTATATATTCGTGAGTGTTTGGGACTTCATTTTTTGTGAGGGTAGATGTTTTGTGTCGCATTCTACCAATTGTCTCGTGTGGAATAGCATTGGTGATTTTCTACTAATAGTTGATGCCATATCTCGATCCCCGTTTCTCATAAGTTGTAGTTACGTGTGTATAGTTGACTTGGTCTCGAATGAATAAAATAGGGGTCAATAGCTGATTGTTGTTCATAGTGCAAATTTTGTAGTGTTGGCTATAGGTATTCAAAGTTTACTTTCTAGTTAAGCGTCATTTTTAGTTTTGTTTTCTTTGCCTAAGGACATGCAAAAGTCTTAAGTTGAGAGTGTTGATGTGTTGTGGGTTTACAACACTTTTAATGCTTAAGACTAAGGAAATAAGCAATCTGACTTAGGGTGTGTTTATATGTATATGATGCACCTCTTTACTTGGCTTTCTGTGGAAACTAGGTGTTGAGTTGAAAAGTGCAAAAGAAGGAAAATGCAAAAGGCCAAGTAGGGATATCAATATGAGCTATACCTACCTAGAACAAGCCGTACTGAGAGTCGTGGAAAACTCTAGACTATGCGCTTAAGGAAAAGGCACAGCATTTACCTATTGTACAAGCCGCATAATAGCAACCGTGATAAAGACCAAGATGTTGCATAGGACAAGTCTTCGCCTGGCTGTGTCATAACCACGGATTGTGATATCTACCTAATACCCATACCAAGGAGCCGTGGTGAACCTGCACAAGTGAAGAACAACAAATCTCAACGTACAATTGGAAGTCACGAGTTGTAGGATGAAGGTATAAGTCGTACCAAGAAACTCATGAAAGTAAAAAGAGATGCCATATGTAATACCTTAAAAGCCCAAAGATCGTGATCTGGATTTGAAATGGAGAATAGTTCAAATATGGCACAAGGCACACACAGATCATGAGGTAACTCGTGAGAGAAGACCATGAGCCGAGATATGAATCGTGGGAGGCTAACTAATGAACTTGAAATTTGAGAAAATGGGATCCCATGGAAATGACCATGAGTCGTGGCCGATCCCACGATTTGTTAGGTCACTAAGGGTGAGTAAGAATAGTGAAGGAAAGGGGTAGTACATGAATGGATGACCCCACGGAAGTCATGGTCACCACCACGAATCGTAAGGAGGGTCTTGAGAGCAACATATACCAATTTTTTGAAGCCAAGGAAATGTACGTAACTGATGGTGACCACTATTGTTAAGTCTTACTTCATGAGCATAGAAGATTGAGAAGCGCTTTACTATGAGCTAAGCCACGAGTCATGACCCTTGGATAATGAATCATTGGGTCCCTCGCTGAGACCACTTACCAGCTTATTTTCTACGAATTTAGTAAGGGATATTTCATGATTCCTAAGCTTCTAAGGACTAAACCACGTCGTTTTTGAGTTATGAATAGTGACTTTTAAGGGGTTAAGTTCATGTTAGGCCTTATCCTTCATTCATGCAAGGTAGAAGACTAGAGAGGGTGATCAAGTCAGCATTCATAAATTTCTTTTCAATTTTATATTGGGCATTCAGGTAGTGTGTAAGAACCGCCTACCAACAAAAAAGGTAGGGTTATGAATGGGTGATTTCTTTCACACCCATGCTCAATCCCTCTCTAAATCATGAATTCCCATGTCTAATCTATGGGGTTTTTAAACCAATGCATGATTTCCCTAAATTTCTACATGAGTATGATTTAAATATCTTTCTACTATTGAATGTGAAGCATGGGCAAGTTTTATATTGTTTCAATCAAAAATCATGATTCTACTTTCATAAATAAAAAGCCTATTGATGAAAAGTTCTTGAAAGATGAGATTTGTGATGAATGTATGATTATTGGGTGAGAGCTATTGTGATGAAGAGCATGATTCGAGTTACCCATGTTTATAATCATATTTTCGATGTGAATCTATATTTTAGCATGTTAAAGTGTATTGGTCAATGCCCATGTGTTGAAAGCATGACTTATGATTTTGCAAATTGCTTACTGCATGGTTTTGGAGTTAAAACTCCCAATTCTTTTTCTTCAGCTTGTGGTATGTTTTGAAATAAAAGCTTCTCATATATATAAATTTCGCATTTCGTATGCATTTAACTATTGAGCTTCGTTGGAAAATGATGTAGAGCATATGCATGTTTTTGGGAGTAGTGTCTAGCACCGAGCCGGCTAAGGGTCAACAAATTTACGCCTCGAACTACGTGCCAACATAGGTTAATTCCTATTATATATAAATACTTTAGGACCTCCCTTTGTGAGCAATCCCCCCGCCTCATTGGGTCTCGAGCTTGATATCGATATCATGGTATCATCCCTAGCCCTTGCAAGGTTTCTTTTGATGACTTCTATCTACTGAGAGTAATAGTTGGGACCACATAAGCTCTATCGTGGTATGTCGCTAAAAGATGAGCCTCCTATTGTTCCTCATTACTTCGACATTATGCGTGTTTATCATTCTTGATTGATATATATATATACACATATTTATTATTTTCATGTTCTAAAGGAAGTTTGATCTAATGTTCTATTCTCTTATGATTATTAAATTTCACTTGGTCCTTCTGCTAAGATGTAAAGTCTGAATATGTTTGGATCCTAATTTCGTAAAAAATGGCATGTCTCGCTTCCTTAATCTTCTTGAATGTATTTTATAATATGCATGTTTTAAATGATTTACTTACTTAATCTAAGTTTTTACTTTTACCTTCTATACTTGGTACATTCCACGTGACTAACCCATACTCTATGATGTATCGCTTTATGATACAAAGATCTAAATTTCTCAGCCCTGCCTCGTTCATAGTCGTTGTTCCAGTTAGCATCTACGTTGTTGGTGAGTCCTCATCTCTTTATGACTAAACTTATTAGATTTCCTATGTATTTTCAAGCTTTAGTTTTGTTGAGTTAGTGGGGTCTTGTCCAATCAACTCGCAGCGTTTAGAGGCTTTTCGACAAAGGATGTATTCAGCTCTCTCGCATTGTGTATTTTGATGTTATGCTCATTTAGACTTCTACTATGATTATCTTGTTGATTCTTCTATTTCATTAATCTAGTTAGATGTATGCTTATACCATGGGTCTACTTGGAGTCTCTGTGGCTCCCTTCCGTGTGCGATTCGGCCTCCGTTCGGGTCGTGTGACAAACTTGGTATCGTAGCAATAGGCTTGAAGTGTCCTAAGGTGTCCGAAAGATGCGTTAAGTAGAGTCTTTTCTATGAGTGTGAAGTATGCTACACTTATGACTTGGGTGAGGCTATGAGACATTTAGGGAAATGTTCCCCTTCTTTTTACCCTATTTCTTGTGCCATGAGTTCGACTTTCCTTCCTTTAACTCGAGCTACGTGTGAAAAAAAAACCCCGCCATCTCGGCACAACAATCTGAGCCAGTCCAGCCCACCAACCCCAATGAGTCCTATGCTCAAGTGTTACTGATGTAACTCTAGTCACAGCTCGAAAGTGGTGATACGTGGCCATGATCACCCAAACCAACCAGCAAGCTATTGCACCCGTGAACCCTACTACGTAGGTGGCGACTAGTAAGGTTAAAGAACTCGTGGAAGTGGAGCCCGCCCAAGTGTAGTTATTTGGTTTCGCGCGAGAGCAGTATAAGGGGGAAAAGAGAAGGAGCAAAGGTCAAGAATGAAACCTTAAGAGATCCCAAGAAGGGTCGAGTAGTCGAGTCGCCCTCAACCCCGTCGAAGTCACCAGCTCAAGTTCGAGGGTACAAGCCAAGGGTGAGGGAGATCACGTGATCCACTTTGCAAAGCGTTGGGTAGCAGAACCACCTAGGAAGGTTCCTAGTGGGCCCGATATATGCTTCTATTATGGTCATTCGCATAAGCATAGGGATCTGTCCCACGCCAAGCAAGATGGCCTGGAAGGCCATGCCCCGAATCCCCCTCCAGCCAGCTTCCTCTAGTTGTCACAGCTCAAATGGTAGAACACACTAGATGGTGTTTAAGTGTGCCCCGACGCTTGCTAGGAAGTTGCAGTGTGCCTAAGATATGCGCAAGAATCTCCTTTGGTCAAGACCGTGAGGCAGAGCTGTGCCAATCACCTAGACTCCCAGCCTGTGAAATCACCCACCCCGTAAATACATGTTACCAAAAGCCACCGCGCCGCCCTCATGTAGTCCTTGATATGTTATAAGTTTTCCCTCGATCCTACATATGTAATAAGTTTTCCTCAAGCCTACCATGATTGTTAGTTCCGAGAACTACTGTAAGAGGTACAAATTCCTTTGTGTATTTTAAAATGAGATCCATTTTGGGGGGGGGGTAAGGAAAAGGTAAGTGAAGGGCCGAGTCGTCTGAGTTTTCTAGTAAGGAAGTTCTATCTATAGTACTTGGGGTAGTCCATTCTTTCTCTTAAAATGTTCTTCTTTGCGTATCGCTTCGATGCTATGCTCGACTTATGCTTATGTTCAAACCCCAAGATGATAGGCAACCCAAATAGCGATTCTAATATTTCCCATTCAGCTTTATGTCATGACCCTCAGATGTGTGTGATTAGCTCATAAGATCGTGTTTTATCAAGTATATGCCCAGCTTAGATTTCCTAAAAGATTCATGCTCATGATCCTTTTCTCTAAACCCTATGGATGTTCCCATGATGGAAATGATCCATCATTAAGTTGTGTAATGCTCGTGATAACTCCCTATCCCTTCCATAGATGCCAGTGTGTAGCTGTTCAAAGAAGCTGTGAAGAGCAGTGCTTGAAATATAACAACCCACATGGTCATCATTTCTTGGATTGTCGATATGTTTTCCTAGGTTGAACCTTTCATGTCTTTATTCTGCTATTCATGATTTGTGGAGGTGGATGACATCATTCCCAAGACGACATAATGAAGATTGGGTGAGATTTCTGATTTTTAAGGGTTGAAGTGCGAGGTCGCACCTGCTACCAACAATCCAGGTTGTCAATTTCAAATTTGGATTCTAAAACTTGGTTGGTTCCTGATGGTGATTTATGATTTAGTTGGGCAGTTGCATGTATTACGAGGTGATCTTAAGGATGATATGAACCTTGGTTGAATTTATGAGCTTTGAGGGAGTGCCAGTCTCACCACGGTCGCCTTGGGGTCAAACAACCTTATAAGGGTAATCGAGGGTTCAAACCGGTCCATAACGGGTTTCATGATAGGATTGCGTGTTTGTCTTGTGACCAACTGAGTGATTTCGGTGGATTTCCTGTGATCTGAGCGTATTGTGTAATGGCACGATCTGAGCATAAAATGAGGAGAACCTCGTGAGATTTGGGGCTTCAAAATATTTTTAGTAGGCCTTGTAGGAGTTTGTTTGGTTACCCGACCGCTGGCGGTGTTATAGTTTCAAAGATGGATCGAATCTGCCCTTAGTGACTCGATGTGGTGCTTAGACAAGGTGAGGATTCTAGATTGGTTAAGTTGAGGGAGTGGTTCAGAGCGTAAGGTGAGGTCGCCTCCAAAGGGGGAGATGGTATACTTTGATATCGTGTAGTTGGTGTGTTCCGGTGTTGATAGCTCGAGCTATTTCGGTTGCATGGGTGCCTTTGACCATCTTGTCGACTGGAAGGCCCAATTACCTCTCAATTTTGTAGGTCGGGATCAAAAGGGCTTGGTACGCAAGTTAAGCTCGAAGCATAACATTTCACCGCTAATGAATGGTCAAGCGGAGTGGATAATTTAGACTCTCGAGGACATGTTGAGAGAATGCGTAAGGACTTCACAAGGTTATTGGGATAATCACATTCCCTTATTGAGTTTTCCTACAATAAATGCCTATCACTCCGTAATCATAGGGCACCGCTCAAGGTTCTCTATGGGATGAGATGTAGGTCGCCCGTCTGCTGGTTTTAAGTTAGTGAGGTGCCAATGATAGGGCCATATTCGGTTCAAGAGGCTATGGAGAGGTTCAGCTCATACGGACAGCTGAAGACCGCTCAAAGTCGCCAAAAGTCCTATGCCGATGGAGGAGGAGAGAACTTGAGTTAGAGGTAGATGATTGGGTGTTTCGGGTTGGTATCTCCCATGAATGGAGTGATACGGTTTGAAAGAAAAGAAAACTCAAATTCTCCTATGTCAGTTCCTACGGATTGTGAAACGGTCGGGTAAGGCGGCCTATAAATTGTAGTTTCCTCAAAATATTTTCCGTGCATCTTGTATTCAATGTATCGCTCTTAAAGAAGTGTTTAAGTGATCCAGCTCTAGTCGTCCTAATGGGCAGTGCTGATAGGAAGATTGCCTCTTAGTTATGAGGAGGTTCCCGTAGAAATACCGGATCTGCCGTGTTCGAATGCTAAGGAAAAAGGAAGTAGCATAAATTAAGGTGTTATGGAGGAATCATCATGTTGAGGGAGCTATGTGGGAAGCTGAAGCGTATATGATGACTAGATACCCACATTTATTCCCTACCGCCCGCCTCCATCTTGAGGTATAAGTTTTTTCCTTAAACTCTATTCCGCTTTCATGTTCGGGCCCATATTGTCAAGTCTTTATCATATATGTATGATTTGTGAATTCGCTCAACTATGTAGTTTGAATCTGAGGTAGTCATTTCACGGGGCTGTGTAAATGTTCGCATTTGAATATGATAATTGCATTTCTCATTTTTTATGTATGTTTTCCAACATTTGATGATGAATGTTCCCAAGAGGGAGATATTATTATACCTGAGGCCCAAAGATCGACTCTCCGGGAGTTGAAACGCACAAAGTTGAAATCCGGCACTGTGCATCGACGGGTCGTGGAGGTGACCAGGTGAGAGAAGCCCACGAAAGCCGATGTGACTTGTGGGGAGGAGGCTATGTGGATGAACTTAGAATTTGAGAAATGGGATCCCACGGATGTGACCATGAGTCGTGGTCAATCCTATAATTCTTGACACACCTGGGAGGAAGAGGAAGGGTGGGTGAAGCACTTCACTGGAGGAACCCTGAGCTGTAAGTAGCCACGCACCGGAAGGCTGGGAGGTGGTGTAGCCACTTTATGAAGCTGGCGGGGCAGCAGAAGGATAGGATCACGAAATGAGCTACCAGCCAATAGGCTGGGAAAAGTCTACGTAGAGCTCCAAATAGATTGAGAAGTTAAAGCAGGCTTCATGAGCTAAGCCACGGAAGCCATGACCTTTGACGACGACAGTTGGGACCACCCGATAGTTATTTTCTTCCAATTTAGTAAGGGCTATATCGTACTCTAAGCTTCTAAGGCCTAAAGTACGCGTTTTGAGTTATGAATAGTGACTTTTTAAAGGTGTTAAGTTCATTTTAGGCTCTATTCATTCATGCATGCAAGGTAGAACACTAGAGAGGGTGATCAAACCTAGCATTCATAAATTTTTCTTTAATTTCCTATTGGGCATTCAAAGGAGTGTAAGAATCAAATTTACCAATGTATGTAGGGTTATGAATAGTGATTCCTTTCACCCATACCCAATCTCTAAACCATGAATTCCCATGTCTAATCATGGGATTTTAACCCAATGCATGATTTCCTTAAATTCTCTTACATGGGATTGATTTATATATGTTTCTACTATTGAATTGTGAAGCATGGTCAAGTTTTATACTATTTCAATCAAAAATTATATTTCTAGTTTTATAAATAAAAACCCCATTGATGAAATGTTCTTGAAAGAGATTTGGTGTTTAATGTATGATGATAATGAGATATTGTGATGAAGAGCATGATTTGAGTTATTCATGTTTATAATCATGTTTTCGATGTGAATTGAGTATTTTAAAACATGTTAAAGTATTGGTCAATGCCCATGTGTTCGAGCATGACTCATGATTTCGCGAATTAAGCTTACCGCATGGTTTTGGAGTTAAAACTCCCAATTATTTTCAGCTTGTGATATGTTTTGAGATTAAGCTTCTCATATGTATACATTTCAGATTCGAGATGTATTTAACTATTGAGCTTACCCAATAGATGATGTTGAGCTTTGAGCAAAAAATTATGTAGATCATATGCATGTTTTTGGGAGAGGTCATGTCGAGAAGGCTAAGGGTCGATCAACCTATGCCTCATAACTACACCCCCGCCCGGGACACCTCGAGCTTGATATAGATATCATGGTATCATCCCTAGCCATGGCAAGGTTTTGGATGGCTCTACCCACTGAATGTAATAGTTGGGACCATGTAAGCTCTATCGTGGTATGTCGATTAAAAGATGAGTCTCCCATTGTTCCTCATGACTTCGATTATGAATGTTTATCATTATTGATTGATATATATATATATATATATATATATATGTATGTATGTATGTATGTATGTATGTATGTATATTTACATATGTTCTAAAGTAGGTTTGATTCAACATTCGGTCTTCTTATGATTATTAAATTTCGTCTTGGGTGATTTGATAGAGATGTAAAGTTCGAATATGTTTGATCCCGATTTAGAAAATAGCATGCAAAGCCCTATTCTCGTAATCTTATCTTGAATATATTTTATAATATGCATGTTTTAAATTATTTACTTACTTAAGCGCTTTTTACTTAGCTTGCATTACCTCGTACCTTCCACGTATTGACCGCATACTCTATGATGTATCGTTTCATAATACAGATCCAAATTTCGTGCCCAAACTCGTTCATAGTCGTGCCTGAAAGTTAGCATCCTATGTTGTTGGTGAGTCCTCATCTCCGCAGGACTAGACTTATTTAGATTTCCTATATGTATTTTCGCTTTATTTGGTTTAGTTAGCTGGTCTTGTCAAAAGTGGGTAAGAGAGAGATGGCTCTAATACCAAGTGGGTTAAGACAAGGTGAGCAAATGGTGGGCAAGGCGGCGAGATTGCGGTGCACAATAATTTTCCTACGAAGGGGGACTGGTCTTCAACATCCCGAAGGATGGCTTGCCACAAAACCCGGCTTCAACATCCCGAAGACTCGCTGTCAAGTTAGTCGAACAGTAAATTTCATCATATACATGAAAGAATTTCCCTACAAAAAGGGGTTGGCTTTGCGCCCCACTGACTAGCCAAGCTACACAACTTGGGAAATCTTTTACTCAACTTATAAATTTAACCGGTTATCAACATCTAACAACTATTGTACTTGTAACAAGCTTGCTTACTCCGACGTGTCGAGGCTCTATATCACTTCAAAAGGATCAGCCATACCATGCCTTTTGAAAGGAAGAACGAGAGAGAATTTAGCAAACACTCATATTATCAAAAATAGGAAATTTTTACAAACTTTTGTTCTAACTCTAAAACTCTTTTCGACTCGATTTACAATGGACACTTCAGCTCTCCTTTATATAGATGTTTCAACATCCCGAAGGATGGCTTTCCACGAAACTCTGGCTCAACATCCCGAAGGACTCGCTTGCTGTTTTTCTAACAAGAAATTTCATCATAGACATGAATGAATCTCCCACAAAAAGGGGTTGGCTTCTACATCAACCACAAATTTGTCAAGCTACACAACTCGGAAAACATTTACTCTACTTATAAAATTTAACTGCTCATAAACAAGGAAAACTATTGTGTTTGTAACAAGTCACCTTACCCGATGTGTCGAGGCCCTATACTACTTCAAAAGGATCATCCATACCGTGCCTTTGGAAAGGGAATGGTGAAGAGAGAATTTAGCAAACACTCATATTATTAAACATAGGAAATTTTTACAAACTTTTTCTAACTCAAAACTCTTTGAGTCTCGATTACAATGGACGCCTTAGCCTCCTTTATATAGAGGTGCTCTAACATCTTCGAAGGATGGCTTGCCACGAAACCCGACTTCAACATCCTGAGGACGCCTTGCTGCTGCCGAACAAGAAATTTCATCATAGATATGAAAGCATCCCCTACATATGGGTTGGCTTCTACATCCACCCGGATGGTTTGCCAAGCTACGCCGGGAAAGTCTTTTACTCTACTTATAAATTTAATTGTTTATAAAACATCGGAAAAAGTATTGTACTTGTAACAAGCCTACTTACCCGACGTGACGAGGCCCTATACTACTTCAAAAGGATTAGCCATACCATGTCTCTTGAAAGGAAGAACAAGAGAGAATTTAGCAATACTATATTATTGAACATAGGAAATTTTTTACAAACTTTTTCTATCTCTAAAACTCTTTTCGACTCGATTTACAATGGACAGCCTAGCCTTTATATAGAGGTTAGGAGACTACAAGATACGACTCCATACAAGATAGACTCGGCACACCTTTCTAGAAATCCTAACAAAATGAAAATGACACACCTATTTACATGGCCTCGATAAAGACAAACCTCGTGCCTTATTTAAACAAACACATCTACAAAGCCTAATAAGAATAGATGCCTAATAAAACAAACGACCTAATAAAAATGCTAGCCTAATATGCACAAGGAAGCCTTGGTGGGAAGGCATGTGTACTGGGCCCGCTGTCCTCATATGGGTAGTAAATTTTGGCGGATGATCCAGGTAGGTAGATTCCAAATTCTCACATCGCCTTGCACATGTCTTGAATCTTCCGCTAGCATATTTATTACCCTTCTATGGCCATCTTTTTCTTCCTCAAGAGAACTACACTCCAAGATTCATTGTTGTCATCGCCCGCAATATCTTCTTTCCATCTAAAGTAACAGGAGAGTCTTCACTGCTAGACACCTCGCTTGATTTTTTGATAGCTTAATTTGGCCTCACTCCCATGCTTGGCCATTCTTTTTGAGAATCTTGTGCGGTGAACATATGTAGAGACTCAGGATTTAAATATCTAACATAATTTATGATCCCCAAAACCGTTGAAGCGCTTTGTGGTGAAGTTGGTGTCCGGGAAATCTCGAGTAATTCCCGACATATGTGCGGATCGGACCGTATGCGCCATTGTGAAATGCATCCTTAAGAAATCAATTTTTTTGAACAAGTGTACCATTTTCTTCGCAGAGCATGACTCCATTTGCTCTTACTATATCATTAAAATGACTTTAGTAAGGTGTATGTTCTCTTGGATATCACCAACAATAGATATCAACAATGTATACTAGTGAGGCGTGGAGTGATAGGATGGAAGATTTGATCATGATTTTTAAATAGAGAGGGTGCAGGATTTAGCCCAAATGGCATAACTTTCCATTTAAAGTGTTGGTTAGGAATGCAAATTGCTTTTTGGTCTTTCCTCAAGATGTATCCCTAATTTCAAAATCCAACATTTGAGATCAAATTTGGAAAAAGATCTAGCTTTTGGCTAAGTGTGAAAATAGGTAAGCCTATTTGGTATAGGGCATTTATCATCTTGGAGGAAATGGTTTAGTGGTTGGTAGTTTATGACTAATCGAATTTACCCTTAGACTTTGAAAATCTCTCTTGTTTACACAGAAAGCCTCGCACGCCTCCATCTGATAATCGATCATTGATCACCAAACTGATATTCAGCGGTACTCTTCTTTTGTGATGAAGGTGCTATGGATTCATACTAGAGTGGATTTCCTTGGTTGGGTTGATGTTTTCATTTTTTGAAATACTGGAAGTTTGATAAAGAATTCTTCTTTCTGCCCGCAGTGGGTTGCGACATTTCTTCATGAACTCTACAGAGATTCAAGACATTAATGTTCCATCAACTATTGCTTGATTTATCTGACTGTCATCTCACCGATCTAGAATAAGTGTGAGATTTCCGAGTATGGCTTGAATTTCTTTGAACGCTATTCCATAGGCTCCAATGTGGATTCGATCCTTGAGTTGTCTGAATATATTGAATCCTATTATGAGATCCTTTCCACATCCGCATCTAAACATCTTGCCTAAATTTTAGTCTTGGGAAGAACTCAATCAGCATTTGACAGCTTTGTAATGACCGCGGTCGTCAGGATTCAGTTTGATGCGGTTGTGAAGTTCTTGGAATGGGAAATCCAGCATATATCATCAAGAAGTACCGTTGATTCATTAGTAATGAGATCGCACCGCATCCATGAATGTAATGACTGAATAACAGGTCCATTGATGGATAAACGTTCGCCTAGACCCGAGGAATATTGACATGTTATTGATTTCCTCAAATAAATCAATGGTCATTCTCATGTTCTTCAAATATGTCCATGGAAAAAAAGGGTAGTCCTCCGACGACTCATCTTCGTTTAAAAGATCGACTCAGATCATTGTCATCACATCAACGTATTCTTCATTTCAAGGAGCCTGATAGATCTTTTATCTTGAGGAAGTTCTTTCGAAGTGTCCGATCTATGGCAAACATGAAGCATCTGGTCATGCTTCGAACCTCGCCTCGACACTTTCTCCCGAAGCATTTTGTTCACTGGGTGTATTTGGATCTTCCTCCGGTTGGCTTTGGCCATTTGAACTTCTTGTATTTCTTGTATCTTCTTTGCCTTCGAGCATGGCAGAGCAACTTGTCCTATGATTTGATCAGCTTTTACCGCAAGTTTATCAAGAGTCAATTATTGTGCATGATCTACTTCGTAACATACTTTTTGTACGTATATCTTCTAGATCCATGAAAATTGCTTCCCTTATATAGCCAACTTGGGGAATTGTGATTGACTAGACTTTTTCTCGATAATTCGGCCATGGCTCATCCGCTAACATCTTTGGTAAGACTAATAGTGTTCTGCTCAAACTCAAGTGATCCACCAAGTTCAAAGTATATTTTTACCATTTTTTGGAAATGAATATCAATGACATCTCTGTCGAATGATACACATTTCATCTTGAAGAATTGTCTTTGCAAATTTTTCATGCCTTTGGCTCCGTATGTCAATAAAAGACTTCACAGATTCTCATGTTGAAAGTAAAGTCTTCGATGGGAGGAAAGTGGTTCTTGTCATACATCCTCATGAATCCAACAATCTCTAAGGATGCCGTAGAGAACCTTTGATGTAACTCCCAAAGGATTAGATATTTCTCTGGTTCTACCAAGTGTCATACCATCCAAGTAAGGAAATCCTGTGATCCTTTGTGGAAATTTGAACCGAACGATCGAGAGGAAAGGAACCTGGGCCCAACCAATTTTGGCGTTAGTTTATGGTCATCATTCCACTGGTCTTTTTTCATCCTGCCTTGATCATCATCGACTTCAGAAACTTCTGGTTCTCTTTGGTTAGTTCATATACCGGTGAATTATCTTCCTCTGAGGTGTCTAATGAGAGATCCTCACTTGACTCAATCTCCGTTTCTTCAAGCTTCATCAAAAGAGGATCGCCATTCATCGTCTCTTCGCACCGGATCCCGTGCTATCATTTTTTATAAATATAGAGTTTTAACAACTTGATCTTGCAATCATCAAGTTTTCGTATCCGCTCTTTTTGAACTTTCCAACATCTTTCCTCTTTGGCATGCTTTTCGTCAGTATGGCATCTTTTCCTTTCCCAAACCATTGCAATGTCAAACTTAGTTTCATTTTTTGGGTTTTTTGAGGATAAGGTGTGGGTTCATATGAGCAGTGGAGAGGTGTAGTACTGACGGGCCAATTTAGTAGTGAGTATGTTCGTGACCTACATAGCGAAAAGGAGGATTTTGAGAGTGGCTTTGGGTTCATTGTGGCTCAAAGTCCACGCATTTAGTAGTTTGATTTGTTTTTTGATGTCATCCATTTCTTGTTGTTTCTGTGAAAAGAAGTGGAAAAGTGAAATGCCTAGTGGACATATCTCATACTCATATTCTGCAAATGTAATTCCGTGACTTGGAGTAAGGCCGACATGTTGATTGATGTCTGCTCCACTTTCTTCTCAATGTTCTCCACCTGCTCATCATCTGTCTATGTGGATAACCTTTTAGAAGGCTCATGTTGGTCGCCACTTATTCGCGCATTGCATTTTCCGATTGCCATTGATGGTAGCCTCTGACATCAAGTTGGTGGCTTTTCTCCAACTTTACAACAGAACATTTTTCTTTGGTATTTTTGTGCATCGATTACACCATCTTTTTCAAAGGGTTTTGTGATAGGAATTCGAGTGTGACTAGAAATGGATGGAGTAATCATGAATATTTGAGGTTGGTGTGGTTTTTTGACTAGAATAGGTAAAGGAACAATTTTCTGGGGATTTGAAGGAGACAAGGAATTAAGTATTCCTGTGTCAGAACTAGTAGATGGATCCCCATCTTCATATCGCTTACGAAATTCCTTTTCCGAGCATCTCCCTTTTTCGGGTCCGGCTCTCTCTTCTATGTATTCAACTTCATCCTCCGTGATATTCTGGCAGTCACATTTGATAATTCCAAGAGCAAGGCTCGATGAAAGGACATTTGAACCACCTTGTACATGACTATTTGATCTAATCATATTCACTTATGATACTGAAGGCTCCAATCAATAGACCTTCACCTTCGTATAGGTTTGGATGTAGGCCGGTACATCTGAAGAGAAAGGTTGTGCTATTTGGATTTTTGAGATGAGAGCAAGAAAGCTGATGGCTACAATTTTATCCCGTTTTTTGACAAATATTGGTTCTATGTATCAAGAGGCTCAAAAGGAGGTTCTCTCATCCCCATAGTTGGTAACCCATGAGTTAGGAATGTAATTTTAATGCAAGTTCTTCCTTAGAATTTTTCTAGGTATTTGGGTGACCTGTAGTTGTTCCGTTGGTGGCATCTATACGCAACAAAGAAAGCATCATCTCCACCTCGAAACGGAAGATCTATGGCATGGTTCTAAACTCACCAAGCTGCTATTTGATAGTGGAGAGTTTCCTGAATAGCATCTCTAGCTTATGGAGCCCCCGTATTTGGACATGGATCTTACAAGCTTCAGATATGGGTCGCTTATGGACATGTTGAAATTTGATAGAAGGTGAAATACCCGGCCCCGTTGTTCAACATGACCTAAGTTGCACCTAAATTTACATGTTGGTACTCCTAGTATCGAGTATCAAGGAGTGAAAGGCGTACGAAGCAGGTTGGCTCTTTTCCATGATTTGGATTACATGCATCTGACAAAGACCAAAAATGAATATGGGTGAATCCACATTTTTCCATTGCCTGGGAGAATCATTGGAAATCTACAAGGTGACAAATTGTTCTTCTTGTGTAGCAAGAATAGGATCTGGTCGAGAGCTCTGAGCAAGGTCAAATATCTTTACCCCTTAGGTTTATGCCGGACTAAAGAAAGAATTTGTAACTATGCATTTGGTTATTTTTTTTGCAAAGGCAGCATAAGGATTTATGAGGAGAAAATATGTAATCGACACTTGTTTTCTTTGGGTAGTATATCTACTTCATAAAGATAGTCATATTTACCGTACGTAGTTTTACTAAGTAGTAGACATAGGTACTTTAGTAACGGATTTACAAAGACTAATAAAGAATAATATATACAAGGACTAGAGTAGACCCACTCATACCTATTCAAAATGCTCCTTCCTCCAAAAGGACATGGGTCTCGTCTCGATGACATCAACTCGTCATGTTTAGAGGCTTTTTAGACAAAGGATGTATTCACATTGTGTATTTTGATGTTATGTTTGATAAAGACTTCCGCTATGATTATCTTGTTGATTCTTCTATTTTATTGATCGAGTTAGATGTATCTTAATTCCATGGGTCGACTTGGAGTCTCTGTGGACTCCTTGTCCCATGTCGCGATCCGGGGCCTCCGCGTTTGGTCGTTACACCAGATGATGCAAATTCAAACCACGACCCGCATTGTATGATTCCCCTGGCTTCATGAGTATTATTCATACTAGAGTCCAACACTTAGCCCAAATCGTAAGAAGGTCGATATACGAGTGAAGGTACGAATTCCGTACAATCATGCTGTTACTAGTCATAGTAAAGTCTGATGCGCTTATGGTTTCCCTATTAATAGAAAGTTTCTAATTACTATATAATAATTTTCTAGGTTATTTTTTTAAAAGAGAGTCAGATTTGGAGATATAATTTTATTGAGAGTTTTGAGTATTGGAGAACAACTTTGGGATTTTCTTGAATTGATTCTCCCATTGTTATTAACTTGTTCTTCATTAAATCTTTCAATAATCAAGAGGATTTTCTTCCAAACATTTTTGTAAAACAAATTATGTGTTTGTCTATGAATACTTATTATTCTTTTTACAATCATGAGAGGCAAAACCTCCACAACTAGGGTTGCGGAAACCTTGAGAACTAATAAACAGGGTTGCACAAAGTTATTCTAAAACCAATGCTGCTAAAACACTTATATTGTATTCTTCATCTTTAAATTTTAAAGTAGTAAATGTTAGGACTTGCCCCAATTTTTTACTTGGTTGAGTTTAGAGAAGTACGTATTAGCAAAAGAGAGTTACAACAATGCCTTTGATCTTTATGGGTCATTGTATGACTTGAGTTGTGGTCACAAGATAGTTAATTTGGAAAAAATTCCTAACGGTTGAAGTGAATTCACCATGATACCTAACCCAAGTGAATGAGTATATTCATCCAATAGGGACAAACTAGTCATTTGGATGAACCCTAGGCTATTGGTTCTAGAAGTACGCACCGATAGATCACAAGTGTAAAAACCCGAAGTGGTTATGTCTCCATGGGGAACACTTATTCTCTTAGTTATTTGCATAATCTCGATAAACAACAATCAACTCCCAATTGTTACATAATTTCTTTTTCAAAATGCCTTTAGAGATAACACAATTTTAAAAGCTTAAATTCTAGCGCTATTCTATACCTTGACCATATTCCCTTGTGGGATCGACCCTAACCTTGTTGGGTTATATATTGATAACGTCCATTATACATTGATAACGCCTGGCCACTTTTGACAGAGTGTTATTTGAGTGTTATCAACTATCACCTACAAAACCCACCACAATCTTATTCTCCCCAAAAATACAAATTCAAGGTTAACTCGGAAAAGATAAATAAGTGTGGCCTTCTACACACACCTCACACATGATGATGGTAACCGATGAGCTCGCAAGTGTACCTGGCCGTGATAAGTAATAAAGTGGCTCTTTGAAGAACGGGATTGTCGAACCCACAGAATAGGGAATACTAGTGAAAACTTCCAAACGTTAATTTACTATAACTATACAAAGGAAGACAACGTAGTAACGAAAAATAGTTGGTTTTTGAGAATATAATTTTTATACTACACTAAGCTAATTATACTATTGAATCTAAACAATGGTTAAGCATGCCGAGGTTACGAAGAACATGTGAAGACACGAACTATTAATTTACGTGGTTTATCTTTTCCTCCTAGCCAAGCTAATCATCGCCTATGGACTAAAACTCTCGTATTTAACCCAACTTAAGAATCATGAACCTTCCACCTACATTTTCGTGATAAGAAGGGATTCAAGTTCTAGCAATACGAAACCGGTTCCACACATGACTACTACGACTTTCGGGTATATTTCTATCCCGGTTGCAAATCATTCCCAATTCTCCCGAACCAAGAAAAGATCATATCCTATTAATTCACACAACTTTCCAATTTCTTACATTCTCTGGTGAAACCGGACTTTTGGATTTACACAACATTGGCCAGACATTAATGTAGTAGGAACAAGAATTAAATAGAACAACCATGGAAGAAAAGAGAAAATAAACCAAGAATTCAATAATTACATCATGAACACAAAGTTCATAACCTCAGTATGGGAGAATTAGCCACTCATTTGTGGATTAATCATCCTAAAACAAGTGTTAATCATACAAGCAATTGAAAAGAAGAAGAAAGAGATAGAGAAGAACCTTAGAATTTTCGTCCTCAATGTTGCCTCGTAACTCCACTTCTTGCTCCACCAAGTCGAATTATTGAAAATGTCCATAAGTGTTCTATTGATATCTAGGGATAAATTTTCCCGAACAGGTGACCTGTCACGGAGTGCATCGCGGAGCACTCGCTCCGTGCCACCTGGGCAAACGCTGAAGCCCTCTCGAATTTGTCCGCCTGTGTAATGAGCACAACGTGGCATCTACAGCATCATGAGTCGCAGCCTAACGTGCCACTGGCAGCAATCGCTGACCCTCTCCCGGAAATGCACCATCCGACACCCACTTCCAATGTGGCACGGCCTGGTCGCGGACTCACTGAATTTACTTGAATTTCCATTCCAGTGGGACGTTCTCCGCGATGGTACAGGTTAATGGCTCCATCGCGAGCCCTTGTCATTCGCTCACCATCCGTCTCGCCTAATCCCGGTGTTCTCTCTTGATTTCCTAACATGTCATTTTTCATCAACAAAAGCACGTTTTTCCTACAAAACAACGCTAATCATGTTGGTTAGTATAAATTCACACTTCCATACAATTTACATGAGAATGTACACAATTTATTAGACAAACAAGACAAAGTTATACATTTGAGTATCGATTTGGCATATAAATATGCCCCTTATCGTTAGTAACATCTAGACCTCGATGGACCCGTCGAACTTGACATACTCGCCGGGTGTAGCTGCATACTGCTGGTGTGGTCACAATCTTGCTAATCACATTCACCAGCTGACTTATATCTACTCTGATTCCCGCCGCACAATCTACTACGAGCTTTCCAAGCACCTTGGTTTCTGTGAATCCTCTAGAAGAGTCCTGATAGTCTTGACTCCCTGCTTACATGAGGTTCAAAAGAACTTCAATTTCATCATAGTTCTTGTACAAGATTTGTCCCTGTGCAGTAGAGTCAAGCAAGATTTTGGACTCTGGCTTCAGTCCTTTTATAATGTTATGCTCGATAATCTCCTTCAGCTGCATATGGTGTGGGCAATCTTTCAAGTAGCCCTTAAATCGTTCCCATGCTTGAGATAAGGTATCACCATCTCTCTTCACAAACCAGAGATCTTCCCTCTTAACTCTTTTTTCCTCCTTGAAGAGAAAAACATGTTGATGATCTTCTTGGAAAGAACCTCCCAAGTCGTGATGGAATCTGCTGGCTCATTTTGAAGCTACACCTTGGCTGCACCTATCAACGAGAACGAAAACAACATAATCTTTACAAATTCATCTGACATGTTCCGATAGTGAAAGTTCTCACTCAGAACCACAAACATCTTCAGAGTCCTGTGGGGATCCTCGTGTGGCTTGCCCTGATATTTCCAAGTGTATTGGACCAACCGCACGGTCCCTTCCTTCAGTTCAAAGTCTGCAGTGATGGTTGGCTTGATGATCTCTTTAGAAGTGTTCTCCAAGACTAGCCTAGCAAAATTAATACTGGAACACTCTCCTGGTTGTTGTATTATGCCTGCTCGTTACTCTTCGTGATTATCCTTCAAAAGGTTCTCTCAATCAGGGTCAAGAGAAGCCAAAAGTGTTTCTTGACTTCTCGTATTTGGCATACACTGAGCAGACAATACCTATAAACTTCACAAACAAACAAACAAAAACATAAAATACAGAATAGCAGAATAAGAATCCTATCCAACAAATGATCAATCACTATTCAAGTCCCCAACAATAGTGCCAAAAACTTGACATCGCCCAAGTGCACGCGAGCACACGTGGTCATCAAGTAATATAGGACTAGAAGTCCCGATTATCGATCCCTTAGAGACTTGTCAGATCAATCGTTATAAGGTTATTACTTTATTTTGCTATTAGAGAAAAACATCTAAAATGAAGAATGGTTTGAAGAATTAAACTACTAAAAACATGAAATGTAATATTAACTAAAGACTAAGATTGTTGTAAACTTATTTGTACTTCAAATAATGATGAAAATCTAGGGAATTGGAACTTTCGTATCAGGTTGAGTTCTCAAGATGTGATTACATTAGTTTGATTGCTCCTAAGGTTGCTAGTTGTAAGTTACTATCACATGTCTTTACACTCTCCCGAAAATCCAAGAACTATCTCATGAACCTTAACGCCTACATCCCTATGGTCGCATGAGAAAGATGAAACGACAGTTATGACTACTTGTATTTAAAGTAAATAGTGTTGAAGGGTATATCCCTATCCTCAACAACAACTTCTAATCTCCAACCAATGGGCCAAAGGATCTTTGAATTCCTATTTTATATTTACTTTTAAGCCTTTCGATTCCCTTTTCTAAGTTCAACCGAAAGCCAACAGATTTACTGACAAGTTGATTAGGCTAGTGAATAAGCAATTAAAACAAGTAAATGTAAGAAACCTTTGTGGTGAATCAAAACTAGCAATCAACAGTCTTTCAAACTTGAATCATCAACTATGGCAAAAACCCTAGAATGGGCGTTTAGCCACTCATAGACAAGCGAAAAAAACATAGAAATCATCTTCATTTTCATTAAAACAAGAACGAAAAGAAGAAATATCACTAGATCTTGTCTTTCCTTCAAAGCTGCATTTACAACCTTTAAAATAATGAACGATATGATAATTGATATGCTAAAAAAGCCCTAGATGTTATATATATAGGTGAGCCTTCAAATGACACTTTTGCCCTCAAATAATTGGCTTAAATGTCACCAAAATCTCGTCCAGTAAGGCCTAGAACACTGCCCCATGTGTAGAACCACAGAGTTAGTCAAATTTCCTCTGAAGATTGGCTCCGGGTCCCCACTCTCACCATAGCACCAACGACTTGGCCAAATTTCTACACTTCTGAACACTTCTAGTGCCCGACTGTCACTATAGCACCAGAGTGTTAGTCAAATTCTTGAGCTTAAAGATCCTTTTGTCGCCCCACTCTGACCATATCACCAGAATGTTAGGAAACTTTTCTGAGTCTGGAATTCTTCTAGGGTTCCATGACATCTATCTCGCCAAGGTGTTAGGAAAATTCTCATGTCCGAAGCTGAGGTACCTGGCACCCCATGCCATCAATAGCACCAACTTTGGTGTATTTTCCCTGAAACACAAGTGTTGGGCGAGCCATGCCAGCCATAGCCCCGGCCGACTTTTGCAAACTCTTCTTCTTCACACCTTGAGTCAGTTTTGGGTCTTTTTCCTTGATTTCCTGCTCAAAACATCTACAAAGATTCATTAGCTCATAAGAAACACGAAAACATGAATTCACATATTTCACAGAGATTATGAACTCAAAACAAGGTAAAATATGTGGTTAAAACATGTCAAATGGGCATAAGAATATACCCAACATCAACTGGCTAAAATAACTATGTTTCCAATTCCATCAAGGGTCGCCCATATTTTGATGCACCCGCTAAAGGAAGTTCTATGAAAATCGGGAACGCCTAGGGAACATGGGACATGAATTGCAACCGTAAGATCCAAAGGAGAAATTCGGAAGACTAGGGGTGAGTTGGGACAAGCCACCATAATGCTAGCAAATAGGGGCTGTGAAGCACTTAGATTCCTTTCGGGAATAATATTAGGGAAATGGGATAAAGAGAGATGCACCATGTGAATTGGTTTGTTTTATTGACTTTCTAAGCATAATCTGAAAGAAAATTCCAAATTTGGCTCTGGAGCTCAGGGTGACTTCTTCTGGGCTGACTTTTCCAACCAAAAATAAATATAGCAATATGGGTTTCATTGGATTCATATTCTCATGGAGGTTATATACTTCAAAATTTTTGAATAATTTAGAAGTGTTACAGAAATAGAAATTCATAATTTGATGCTTGGGTTTCAATTGAGATAAGTAGAGACTTCTTGATTCTTTTAGGTATCGAATGGAAGTAATGGAACTATGAACTAATGTCAGGGTCAACCTGGGATACATGGACACCCTAGAAGATGTCGTAGGGCCATTTGGAAACAAATAGTTTTTTAATTGGTATGTGATTTAATGACCTGTCCAATCATTATAGCACCCTGACGACCTAAGCATGTGTAAATCTAATTTTTTGCAAGTCTGAGTTAAGTTCCCAGATTTAAAGGATTATGTGATGGATAATTTCGAATGTACTAAGTTAAAATCTGGTAGGCCCAGGTGTAGGGAAACTACGACAGACTGTTTCCACTATAACGGGACGTTGCTGCAAAAGTCCCTTCACAACAACGGGTGGTCCAGAACTCTATAATTCTATTTAGATTAGGAGTTAAAATCATATTTCCATAAGGGATGGTGAACAAAAATTCCCCGAAATAGAAACTAGGATTTCCAATAAGGAAATAAGAAGACTAGAGGAGGTAAAGACTTCACCCTTCACCACGATTATCTTCTACAAGAACTCAAAACTTGTGAGCATGAAGCTGGGAACTTCTCGAATATAGCTTGGCGCCCAGGTAGGCTATGGCTTACCTATGTGTTTGACTTCCGTTAGAAAATCGTATATGTGTGTATGCTTGATGTGCCATTGATGAGTAGGGAGAATTTCAATGTTAATCACCATTAGATAGACTATAATTAGAAAGTATCTATTAGAGGAATGTAACTGGACGGAAATAAGAAAAAGGTGATTAAATCACCATAATATGAAATTTTGTGGGTATAAAGAGCCTTGAACCAAAACCGTCAATTTCTGTCTTAGTTGGAAAATTGTAAGGGCTACCTCTAAGGTATGCCTCGAATAAGGGATCAGATTATAGTCATGGGCATGGATAATGGGAAGTTCATGCGCTCGCATGAGTAAATAGACAAATAAGTTTACTTTTGATATGTTTATGTGTTATGATTGTATGGTTCATGTTGAATTGATTATCGTTACTTGAGCAAGAATGGTAAATTGAAAATAGGATTGTTTAATAAACTCTATGCATAATAGGGTAAGCTGATTGCGAAGAACCATTAGGAGAGGAATCTAAGTGGAATGCTGGGTCGGAGTACTGCTGGAGCAGTACCACTGCAGCGGTGCTGTAACCATTGCAATGAGACCGCAGTGGCGGTAGTGATGCCATTGTAGTGAACCCTAATCTAGAGAGCAGGCCAGTTTGTAGCATATCTCATTGTAGTTTGGGAATGGGAGATGTAATTAATAACTAATTAATGGCTTTGGGCCATTATTGTGTTATAGCTTGTAATGTGTAATCCTTATTGTGTGTGATTTGTTAATAAATTAAATGGTGATATACTGTTCCAGAAATGGTGGGTGTAATTCGTGATAACTAAGTGAGGAAATAAGGTGGCATGTCAAATGGAAAGTGAGTCATCTGTATGTTGGGAATGAAGGGCTCGTGTCCGAGGTGAGTATTCGGACGAGCAGGTTAATATGATCAGGCCTGTGACTGAATACTTGGATATGAGTGGATCGTGCCCAAGGTGAGCATTCAGGCGAGCAGTATGAATGGGTATACAGACAAGTATGACTAAATGTTCATACAGCTGGGTGTACGGATATGAGTACATAGACAGGTATGATGAGAGGTTCATACGGTTAGGTGTATAATACATGGATTTCTAGAGTCCTCTGCAGGTCATGTCTAGAAGAAAAAACATAAGACCCTCTGGCATGTGTGTACAGTGATGTGATGGAGGAGTGTGCTCGGCATATCACCGATGGTGTGATTGTGAGACAAAGATTTATGCAGGTATGGTATGATATACATACGACTGCCACGATAAAGATATATGAATATAGAAGTGTGATACAAGATATACCGACATAATTCGAGCATGATGTTGAGAGACTGATTTGCTGTGAATTTATAGCACTATTGATGCTCAAAACTAAGAAAATAGCACGGACTTAGGTGTATTTATGTGGATATGAGGCACTTTTCCTTTGATTTCTGGATAAATGTGCGTTGGAACAATAAATTGCAAAAGGAAGCTAAAAGTATGCAAAAAAGGGCAAAAAGTGCAGACCACAGTACGATTCATAGGATGGACCTACGATTCGTACTGAGGGCCTTGATCAAAAGCTATAAGTTTAACCTGGAAGACTGAACTTATGAGACTTGTCACGGATTGTACCATGGTGGTGCAAGTCGTGGTAAGCCAATCGTGATGAAATCCAGAAGAATTCCATAGAAGGCTGATTCTCTGTACGAGAGTACCCTACGACTAGTGAAATGAAGGTACAAGTCCTACCATACCATTCATGGTGAAGTTCAGAAAAAGTTCAAAAGATCATGATCAAGCCACGGGTGTCAATGTACGAGTCGTAGCATGTTGGTACGAATCGTACCTTGGCCCAACACTTAGCCAAAATTCAGCAAACACTCCAAGCCACAAGTGGATGTCATGATCCGTGAGAAGCCCCTAAGAGTCGTAGGTGGACCCGTGACGAGGTGGGCTACAAATATGGAAAGCAGTCCTGTTAGTTTGAGAAAAGGATTCTTGTGTCTCTATAAATACTTTTTATGTTTCATTTTTAATAGAGGACGACGAATAGACTTAATCTAGTAGGAAAACATTATAGTAAGCAATTTTACATCGTTGGAAGAGAGAATTGAGTTGGTTCAACCTGGTGATCAACCTTTTCTTGAATTCATCATGTTTTTGCTACTTGTTATTCAAGATTTTGTGGTTTAATTGAAGGGATTGTTTTTTCTCAATCATCTTTGTAAGTATTGTTTTATGTCTTCAATCATGAACACAAATCACAACCTTGCAACTATGAGAGACTAAAACCTCCATAGCTAGGGTTGTGCGAACCATGGTGGATTAACTAGTTAGGGTTGCACAAAGTGAGTCTAAAACCAATACTAAATGCTTATATTGTATTCTCTTCATCTTTGATGATTCTTAGTGGAGTACAACGTTAGGAAGTTCCTGAATTCTTTACTTGCTTTGGTCGAAGAGGTAGAGATTAGGAAAAGAGAATTACAACAGAGCCTTGATCTTGATGATTATTGTAGTAACTTCAGTTGTGGTCACAGGATAGTTATATCTTGAACTTAGTAATAACGGTTAGTTTGCAAAACTAATGAGACTTGGTCGAGTAATTGAGGATAGTCATTCAATAGGGACTGGTCGATCGTTTGAATGAATCTATGTTATCAGTTCTGTAAATAAGTATTGGTAAAGATCACGATTGTATATCCAAAGCTGTTATGAACCCATGGGGAACACAAACCCTAGTTATCCTATAGTTATTGATTCACAAATATAATCTTGTTTGCTGTTTATTTTCATTATTGCTTTTTATTAGGATCCCCCCATTGTGAAGTAATTACCATACAAGTTCATGTACTGGCTGTAATCTAGATATTTCATATTCCCTGTGGGATCGACCCCAAACTCTAAGTTGGGTTGTTTATTGACAACGACCGCTTCATACGTCAGTTGGAAGTATGGTTTGAGCGTTATCAAAAAGTGGCGCCATTACCGGGGAATACGGCTAAGACTAGGTTATTTTTATTGTATTTGACTTGTTGGTAATTATTTCCTTAATTACATTTATTTTTGTGTTTTTTCTTTGATACCTAGAGGCTGTCCTCCATGAATGCCAAGCACTCAGAGTAGAAGAGACCCCCTTGTTCTACTAAATCCCAAAATAGATTGAGCACTGCATAGAATGGAAAACCCTGAGCAGAGAGAAGCCTGCTTAGCTGAAGAAGCTAGGCAAGCTGAGCTGGCTCGGTCATCTACACTTCAGTAGGCTGGTGATGATAGAGATGAGGTGGTAAACATTGGTCGACATGGGAGGGCCAACCGAGCTTAGAGATTTTCCTCTCAATTCTTCGATGATGATGACCCAGATAATGATGAGGTTGGGTCAATTGGAGAAATTATACCACTACCACCACCCGTTAGGGCCAAATTAGACATTACGAGCACCATGATTCAACTGCTAAACATGAAGGGGGTGTTCAGTGGCCACGCAGCAGATGAAGCCAACCTGCACTTTTGATGAATTTTGTAGGAATATGAAAGGCATACAGGTTGCTCGAAGTAAGCCAAGATGCGATAAGACTACGACTCTTCCCTTTCTCTCTATCTGGGGAAGCTACTTTTTGATTATCACAGTTTCCCAATGACTCCATAACCAATTGAAGGGAGCTTAAACAAGCCTTCTTGGAGAGATTCCTTCCCCCATCAAAGATGTTATAGTTAAAAGATGATATCTATAATTTCCAGCAAATTAAGACGGAGGCACTTCATGAAACCTGGTTGAGGTTCGAAAAGAAGTTGACTAAGTGCCCGAACCATAAAATCCCAGATGACAGTTTGTTGGAAATCTTTTACAGGTCTCTTAATAATAGCACCAAGGCTATAGTAGACACGGTGGCGGGTGGAGCATTGATGAGTCACACCTAGGAGGAAGCAACCACTATCCTTTACAGGGTGACAAAGACAAACATGGTCTGGCATACGAGGGAGGCTGATGTAGTGGCAGGTACATATGTTGTTGGTTTGAATGCAGACCGACGAAGGAAGGAGGAAGAACGCGATCAGGAGTTGGCTCACATGCGCACATCATTGGATTTTCTGACAAAGCATATCATGGGAGCAGGAGCCAAAAAGGTAAATGTAGTGGGAAGTCAAGGAAGGGAGCAGGGAGTAGATCACTCTGATTCTGAGGAAGAGGCAAACTTCCTAGAGGGCCAGGTGGTGGGTTTCTGGGCCAACGCCCAAGCATGTAGACAAGACAATTGGCGCCAAGGTTCTGGAAATCAAAGTCGGAACCAATACAGAGACAACTACAACAGGAACGGGTTCAGAGATAGGAGCCGTGGTCATGAGCGAGAGGGAGAATGGAGAAGAAATGACGGATATCGCAATGACCTGGATGAATTATATGTGCCTCCTCACGCACGAGAAGGGGAGGCTGGACAATCAAAGTTAAAGAGTATGATGGCCGAAATGTTGAAAAAGGTGAGGTCCACAGATGATTAGTTAAAAGAAATTCGAAGTGACTTATCTAGCATGGGTCAGAATGTGGAATCTCATGCCACCGAAATCAAGCAGATAGAAGACTGACTTGGGAAACTGCCGACATCAATGAACCCCAGTCGAAAGGGTACACTCCCTAGAAACACTGTCCAGAATCCAAAGAATGATGCTCGTTGCATGGAAGTGATGACTAGGAGTGGTAAAACCCTAGTTGACCCCCCATTTCCTGTTGAAGTTGAAAGGAGGAAAGAGAGCGTGATTGAGGAAGTAGAAATTGGTGATCAGACACATCATGATGGGTTTCAAAAAGGCCCTAGGAGTGAGAAGGAATGTGACATGGATCAAGGGGCAACTCTAGTGCAAAAGGCTATCCCGAGACCACCACTACCATTCCCGCAATGGATGATGAAAAAGGCAGATAACGGTAAGTTCCAAAAATTTCTTTCAGTGCTCAAACAACTTTCTGTGAATATATTGTTGGTCGAAGTACTAGAGCAGATGCCGGGATATGCAAAATTCATGAAGGACCTCGTGACGAACAAAAGATATGTAAGCTATGAGCCGGTTGACCATGTCCATCACTACAGTTCCATAGCAACAGGGTCTTAGCTAAGAAAAAGGAAGACCCAGGTTCCTTCATGATACCTTGCACCATTGGTAATGTCGAGTTTGCAAGGGCACTCTGTGATCTAGGAGCTATCATAAATCTAATTCCCTTGGCGGTCTTCAAGAAGCTAGGATTGGGAGCCCTACACCAACCAACATGCGACTACTGATGGCCGACAGAAAAGTAAAGAGGCCAGTGGGCATCCTAGTTGATGTTCTCATCAAGGTTGATAAGTTTATATTCCTAGTGGACTTCGTGATCTTTTATTGCGAGGTCGATTATGAGGTCCAAATCGTTCTGGGGCAACCATTCTTCATCACTGGGAGAGCTTTAGTAGATGTGGAAGCTGGCCTGTTGAAGTTCAAGCTAAACAAAGAAGAGGTCACTTTCAACATATGTCAGACTATGAAGCAACCAAAGGAATTTAGTGTGATCTCAGCACTTGAGGATGATTATGAGTCACTTGATGAATTTTGAGTAGTTAAGAGACTTGCGTCGTGCCGGGACGTTAAATCAGGCACTTCTTGGGAGGCAACCCCTGGAAAGCGAAGTCTGAGTAGCCACAGGTATGTCCTCCCTATATGATTATATTTTATGCTCCAAGGATGAAGCTCATTTTTTAAAAGGGGGGTTACTTGTATTTTTGGGATATTTTTGTTCGCTTGAGGGTTTTTCTTGCCGTGTTTCTTTTTCCTTAGACATGTGATCTAGTAGAACTAACATGTGTTAGGATTTGTTGTTGTTATTTGTGATTTTTGTTTGATTATAAAATAACTTAGGAATACTCAGCCAATGAATATGCACTACTTTTGTTGTTTATGAAAAATTGACCCTGTTTAAAAAAAATTTTGCTATGTATTTGTGACAACAATGCATGATTTCTGTGGATCATTTTATTTCATTTAGATATTAATAGTGCTAGTCTGGTTAAGCCATGTATGAACCAGATAGGTAAAGTGAAAATAGTTTATGTACCATGTGTGAGTGAGGTCTTAGTATTAGTTGCGGTATGTTGTTGAAGATCTATAACTTGCCTAGTTGGTCTCTGCATAGGTTGAGGATGGTTGGTTTGGAGATAATCATAGGCCATTTTTGTGTTAGCTCACTTTTATCCTATATTTCCCTACCAAAGTGGCATGAATCCCTTGATCCCAAGTTTGAGCCTTAATTCACCATATTTACTTGATTTACCTTCTAACCGTACCTATTTGTTTATAATGAACCTGTTTGGCCCTAGTCCTTTCTCGGATATTGTGAACCTCAACATAAGCAAAATTATTAAGTTGAGGGTGGCTAACGTAGGGGTGCATAAATGGTGGGAACGGGAGAAAAGGAAAGAAAAGAAAAAGAAGAGAAAAACAATGGTGAAAAATAAGGTGTGGTGAGGTGAAAAAGTCAAAAGCTAAAAGCTTGAAATACTAAAAAAGAAAGAAATTCAAAAGAGCTTGAAATTGTTGAAAAATGTGAAAAATCACATCACCCATGCAAATATTCTTAAAATGGGAAAAAGGGAAGCAAAGGAGACAAAAAGAATGAAGGGTGAAATAGGAGGATGGTGTAGCCAATGAATGTAGTGCCAAGGAAGGGATAGTCACTTATAAGATCTTTCATCTTTATCATGTCCAGCCCTAAGCCTACATTAAAAGCCATATATAGTCCTACAGTGATCTTAATTTGACCATCTAACAAACCAAAGCAGAGAAAATAAGGGCAAGACTATGGTATCTGATGCATAATACTTGCAGTTCTTTGAGAGAGTGAGTGCTTCATTTGCCTGGTCCTATGTTTCATTTGATACTTCATACTAGAGTGGGGACTTTATTTTTTTGTGAGGGTACATGGATTATGTTTGCTTTTACCATTTGTCTGTGTGAAATACATAGGTGATAACTTGATTGCTTGTTGATAGCTAGATGACATGTCTTGATCCCTGAATATGATGTTTTGATGTTGCTTGCAATACATTAGCCAATGATGTTTCAAGAGGAAGGGTCAATGGAGTTTGTATATAAAGTGCACAAATTTGTTTGAGTTTTGGCTGTAGTTTCTTAAGTTTATTTTCTAGTTGAGCGTCATGTTTAGTTTTTCTTTTTCTTTTTCTGAGGACATGCAAAAGTCTTAAGTTGAGGGTGTTGATGTGCTGTGAATTTACAGCACTATTGACGCTCAAAACTAAGAAAATAGCATGGACTTAGGTGTATTTATGTGGATATGAGGCACTTTTCCTTTAATTTCAGGATAAATGGGTGTTGGAAAAATAAATTGCAAAAGGAAGCTAAAAGTATGCAAAAGGGCAAAAAGTGCATACCACAGTATGATCCGTAGGATGGACCTGCGAGTCGTACTGAGGGCCTTTATCAAAAGCTAAAAGTTTAACCTGGAAGACTGAACTTATGAGACTTGTCACAAATCGTACCACGGTGGTGCAAGTCATGGCAAGCCAGTCTTGATGAAATCTAGAAGAATTGCACAGAAGGCTGATTCTCAATATGAGAATACCCTACGACTCGTGAGATGAAGGTATAAGTCATACCATACCAATCGTGGTGAAGTTCAGAAAAATTTCAAAAGATCAGGATCAAGCCATGGGTGTCAATGTACGAGTCATAGCATGTTGGTACGAATCCTACCATGGCCCAACACTTAGCCAAAATTCAGCCAACACTCCAAGAAACGAGTGGATGTCACAATCCATGAGAAGCCCCTACGAGTCGTAGGTGGACCCGTGATGAGGTCGGCTACAGATATGGAAAGCAGTCATGTTAGTTTAGGAAAAAAATTCTTTTGTCTCTATAAATACTTTTTATGTTTTATTTTTAATAGAGGACGAAGAATAAACTTAATTCTAGTAGGAAAACATGGTAGTAAGCAATTTTACATCGTTGGAAGAGAGAATTGAGTTGGTTCAACCTAGTGATCAACCTTTTCTTGAATTCATCTTGTTCTTGCTACTTGTTATTCAAGATTTCGTGGTTTAATTGAAGGGATTGTTTTTTATCAATCATCTTTGTAAGTATTGTTTTATGTCTTCAATCATGAACACAAATCACAACCTTGAAACTATGAGAGGCTAAAACCTCCATAGCTAGGGTTGTGGGAACCATGGTGGATTAACTAGTTAGGGTTGCAGAAAGTGAGTCTAAAACCAATACTAAATACTTATATTTTATTCTCTTCATCTTTAATGATTCTTAGCGGTGTACAAAGTTAGGAAGTTCCTGAATTCTTTACTTGCTTTGGTAGAAGAGGTAGAGATTAGGAAAAGAGAATTACAATGGAGCCTTGATCTTGATGATCATTGTATTAACTTTAGATGTTGTCGTAGGATAGTTATATCTAGAACTTAGTGATAACAATTAGTTTGAAAAACTCATGAGACATGATTGAGTAATTGAGGATAGTCATTCAATAGGGATTGGTCGATCGTTTGAATGAATCTAAGTTATCAGTTCTGTAAGCAAGTATTGGTAAAGATCACGAGTGTATATCCAAAGCTGTTATGAACCCATGGGGAACACAAACCCTAGTTATCCTTTAGTTATTGATTCACAAATGTAATCTTGATTTTTGTTTATTTTTATTATTGTTTATTATTAGAATCTCCCCATTGTGAAGTAATTACCATACAAGTTCATCTACCGGTTGTAATCTAGATCTTCCATATTCCCTGTTGGATCGACCCCAACCTCTAAGTTGGGTTCTTTATTGACAACATCCACTTCATACTTCAGTTGGAAGTGTGGTCTGAGCGTTATCAAAAAGTGGCGCCGTTGCCGGGGAATACGGCTAATTGAGGTTTTTATCCCTTTTGCTCATCCTATATTTTAGAGGCTTTTCAGAATTGATGTATATATATTCAGTTGTTTACTTGTTGCCCTTGTTGATGAGTTTTATGATATCTTATACCTCCGCTTATGTTATATCTCGTTATTATTTCCTCTTAGTGTATGCTTATTCTTATGTTTTCATGTACCATGGGTTAGCTTGGAGCCATTAATGGTTCTAAATCCCCTGTCATGTTTGGGATCTATGCTCGGGTTGGGACAAACTTGGTATTAGAGAATACTTTTAGGTGTGTCTTAGGGAGTCTAAGAGATGCGTTAAGTAGAGTCTTTTTCAAGGGTTTGAAGCGCGCCACACTTATGAGGAAGAGGCTATGGGATGTTTTAGAAAAAATTCCTTCTTTAATGTTCTATATCGTGCGATGCAATACAACTCTCTCTATTCTTCTAAATCATGCTATATGCATTTGTAGAAAATTCCTCCCCTAAGAGACAATGAAAGGAGAAGTGGCAATAAGAATCACCAAGCCCCACTAACTCCAGTAGATCCTTTGAATGAGCAGGTGACTCATCCAGAGTTTAGAGCTTCTTTACATATGTTGGCACAAGCTATGATAGCCCAGGTCAACCAGCAGGTGGTTTCACCCGCAAACACCAGTGGGGATGCTACAGTGGCTAGAGTGCAAGACTTCACCAAGATGAACCTACCCATGTTTCATGACTCAAAGATGGACGAGGATTTACAAGAGTTACTGAGGAGATCCAAAAGATTACCCTTATTATAGGAGTTTTAGGAGAGGAGAGTGCAGATTTGGCCTCCAATCATCTGAAGAGGGTAACTCACATTTGGTTCAGATAGTGGAAGGAAGGGTCGTAAGGCAGGAACAGTTCCCATTGACTAGGATGAATTTGTGACAGTTTTCTTGGATAGGTTCTTTCCTCGGGATATAAGGGAGGCAAAGTTTGTTGAGTTCATCAATTTGAAGCAAAATAGTATGATAGTGCAGGAGTATGCTTTGAAGTACATCCGACAATCGCAATATTCCACAAATATGGTAGCCGAGCCAAGGGCTCGAATGAGAAAGTTTGTGTAGGGAGTCTTAGATTTAGTGGTCGAGGAATGTAGGACCTCTATGCTTATCAGTGACATGGATATCTCTCAACTCATGACGTATGCTTAGCAGATTGTGGAAGAAAAGTTGAAGAAAAAAGAGAGGGAGACCAAGAGGGCTAGGATAGGGAACTTTGAGTCCTCACAGTAGAGGTAAGGAGGTGGGCACTATTCTCAGTCCCATCATAGATCATCAGTCCCAGCTCCATCATCAGCTAGTGTCCCATCCAGGCCCAGAGGTCACTAGAGGGGTAGAGCACTAGGCTCTAAGACTCAGGGGAACATACCCGGAGGATGCACTTTCCCATCCTGCAAGAAGAGAGGTAGGAACCACCTGGGGGAGTTCTTAGCTGGTTCAAATGCTTGCTTCGAGTGTGGGAAGCCCAGACATAGACTCAAGGATTATCCTTCAGCTAGATAGGGTGACGGTAGAGGTCTTGCCCCAGCCCCTTCTTTAGCAGCTCCAACAGCTTGCCCATCCCAATAGGCTGGTGATGGACAGCACCAAAACCATTTCAATGAACTATTATTATGCCAGGAGCAGGAGATCTCACTAGATATGGTCACGGGTATGTTATGAGTTTTCCATCTTACTATTTATGCATTACTAAATACAAGGGCCATATTATCCTTCGTGACTCCGTATATTGCTATCAACTTCGGTGTAAGTTCTCAAATACTCTCAGAATCATTCTTAGTCTCTACTTCTGCCAATGAGTAAGTCCTAGAACAGAAGGTATATAGAAATTTTCCTATTACGGTTCTTCAAAAGGTCACGTCAGCTATCAGCCAACTTACTAGAGTTATACATGACCGACTTTGATGTTATCTTTGGCATGGATTAGTTGTATTCTTGTTATGCTTCAATTAATTGTAGAATTCGAACATTAAAGTTCTTATTTGTGGGCGAACCAGTCCTAGAGTGATAAGGTAGTTCAGTAGTTCCTATAGGTCTCTTTGTTTCTCACCTCAAGTCCAGGAAGTTGATCACCAAGGTTTGTATGTATCATCTAGTTCGGGTTAAAGATTCTAAGTCCGAAATCCAAACTCTTCAGTCCGTCCCAGTGATTTGTGAGTATCTAGAGTTTTTCCCACATGATCTACCAGGAGTCCCTCCCAAGCGGAAGATTGACTTTGGGATCGACCTTCTCCCTGATACGCAACCTATATCCATTCCTCCTTACAGAATGGATCTAGATGAGCTTAAGGAGTTCAAGGAACAATTGAAGGATCTCTTAGATAGGGGTTTCATTAGGCCTAGTAAGTCCCTGTGGTGTGCTCCAGTCCTTTTCAAGAAGAAGAAAGATGGTTCTCTCAGGATGTACATAGACTACCATCAATTGAACAAAGTCACAATCAATAATAAGACCCCATTCCAAAGAATGATGACTTGTTTGATCATTTTCAGGGTGCTAGTTGCTTGATAGTGCTCAAATCACACCCCTGCAAAAGTATGAAGTGGACGTTGTCAATAAAGAACCCAAGTACGTTAGGGGTTGATCCCACAAGGAATATGGTCAGGATGTAGAATAATGCTAGTATTATGTTTTTAGTTCAGTTATTTCCTAATGCGGGGTTTAAGGAAATAATCAAGTAAGAAAGTGGTAAATTGTTGTTGTGATCAAGTTTATGCAATTCACTAGGAAAGTGTTCCCCATGGATTCATAACAACTTCAGGCTATTACACTAGTGATATATTCCAATACTTAGCTTGCAGAACTAAAAACATAGGTTCATCCAACTGAAGGATTCATCCGTATTGGATGACTATACTCAATCACCGAATTAGGTATCTTGAGTTTTTTCACTTTATTCGTTATCAATTATTCCAAATTAATGATCCTGCGATATCATCTCAAGGTATTCAATGAAACGTAAAGTTCAAGGCTTTGTTGTTCTTCTCTTTTCCTAATCTCTACTTCTCTAGGTTCAAGCAAGTAGGGAATATAGTGAAGTCCTAATGTTGTGCACTATTGAGCCCGCAAGTGTACGGGTCGTGCAAGTAATATAGTGGCCCTTTTTAAGAGCCGGATGTCGAACCCACAGGGACTGGACCAATTCAGCTAACTATAAAGTTCATGTGTGATATTGAATGCTGCAAGTGTTGATAATAGAAGTTTTCGATAGAGTAAATTAAGTCTAGGGGCGGTTAACGAAATACTTTGAATTAATTCAAGGAACAACTAGAGTTAAAGCCGGGTAATCATGCGATGCTACGCTTAGTAGTGGTTTTGGTATGAAACTATCAATTGTCGTCTCACATAATTAGAATTGCATGTTCATGGTCTATCGAACCTCTAAACATGACAAACTAGCCTCACTACTACATTGTTGAGCGAGGATGTTATTTCAAGTTCGTGGGCAATTCACTACGTGGATGTGGTTTACGTGGATATGATTAGGGACTCTCGTACTTCTAATCATTCGACTCAACTTAGCTTCACAACTACTTCTTCGAGTGATGATGTGATAATTCTAAGTTGGTGCCTAACTCCTCCCGTTTTATCAACCAAGCAAGGTATTAGGTATATTTCTGTCCTAACACAAATTATATCGTGAGATACAATCATGCTCCCTACATTCTTTTGTTCTGGCATAGGTACATGATTTCTCAAACATGTACCTAAGCTCAACCCACTTGTTTACATGGTGATCAGTCATAAAAACAACCATTATTCATAATGTAAGAAAAAACAACAATCAATAGTTTAAAACCAAAACAAAATAGTAAAATCACAATCATATCTTGTGGCTTCAACCCTAGAGGGAGGGTTCTAGCATCTCATGTTTGTATGATTACAAGAAAACTTAATTAAAGTAACCTACTTACAATAAATTGGTAGAAGAGAAGATGAAATTGATAAACCCTAGGTGAGTTCTCCCACTTCTCCCTCACTCCTTGGTAGTCTTTCAGAAAATAAATCGTGACTCCTCTCATGGTTGTTCAGAATAAGATCGTTTGTTTCACTATTAGGAGCTAAGGAACCTATTTATAGTAAATGTGAGGTGTCTAAAATTATTCCCGAAATGAAATAGCTCCTTGTCACTAAGTGTATCGCGCCAATATGCCTCCGTGACACGGAGACATTGCGTAGGCATTCTGGAAACCAAAACAGTCGCCAAGCAGAAGTTGTCCGCGTTGGCAACGTGTCACGCTGCTTGTGCAGCGCGTTAGGGCCATGGCACGCCATGGTCGTGCAGCCTACCTACCATGGAACGTTGCCAACGCGCAGGTGGGCTGTTTCGCGCACCCTCCTTGCCGACGTTCGCGTTCTACTTCCGATTCCATGCCTCCACTTCACCAACTCATGGAGTA